>ML364633.1:2572-21549 GCA_005239505.1 Nicotiana paniculata
TGCAAATATTTCATCATAATTCTTCTCCAACACCTGACCTCCGGCTGCTGCATCTACCACAATTTTTGTTTGAGTATGAAGCCCTTCAATGAAAGTGTGAACTAACACCTCGTTTGTCTGATTGTGATGAGGGCAATCTCTGAGTAGTCCCTTGAACCTTTCCCATGCTGAATATAAAGATTCACCCATTTTCTGTTTAAAGGAGACTATTTCACTCCTGATCTTTGTAGTCTTTCCCGCGGGGAAGAACCTTGCCAGAAATTTTCTCGCCAAATCGTTACATGCTGTAATGGAATTAACTGGTTCTGCTTTCAGCCATCGCTTTGATTCGCCCAATAGAGAGAATGGGAAAAGCGTGAGCCTCACATAATCTGGCGTGACCCCGTTAGTGATATAAGTATCACTAATCTCCAAGAAGTTCAGAATGTGCTGCTGTGGATCCTCGTGTGGAAGACCCAAAAACTGCCCGTTTGCATGAAGTAGTTGGATCATGCTCTGTTTCAGCTCAAAGTGCCCAGTGATTCTGGGCTTCACGATGCTGGAGGTGACATTAGCAATACTAGGCATTGCCACCTCCTGAACAACCATGTGTTGTTCCTCTGCCATGTTCACAGGAAATCGGATGAAGTCCTGAATATTGTCTGTATCTCTTGCTTCTCGCAACCTCCTGTGAAATGTTCTCTCAGGTTCGGGGTCAAAGTCGTCAAGTCTATCCTGGCTTCTGATCCTACGCATTCAATCAATGTTCTTGAGATTAGAGCAAAAATCACGTGACGTTAGACTCAATGAAATAAACAATTAAAGCAAGTAACTAGAAAGTAGTCTATATTCAAGTCCCCGACAACGGTGCCAAAAACTGGTTGGTCCCAAACGCCCACGCAAGTATACGTGGTCATAGAAAGTAATATAGTGTTAAATCGAATGTCGAACCCACAGGGACTTGCGTAAACTACTTGCTGAATCACTCTAATCATTATTAAATCAAGCCAAAATAAATCCAGGAATGTAACTAATTTATATTACGAATCTATGGAATACCTAATTATCAAGTACGAAAGTATTGTTTTGTATTTAGTAGAGGCAATTATTCCAGGGTTGTGATCAATTTACCACTCTTATTGCATTCTAATTAACTCTTCCCTTCATATAATTCACTCATGGTTGCTAATTAATCGATAAACGCTCTCATAGCCTTCTCCCGAAGCACTACTCGCCTATTCTCAATAGATTAACGACTTTATTCCTATGAAATTAATCCATTAGAACGCACTAAGATTACGATGTTTAATTAAGCACGGTGACTAGGTATATTTCTACCCTAACCACAAATCCGCTCCCCTGAAGGGTTAAGATCGCGCTCTATTCAATTCTTGTCTAATCTATATACGGCTATCCCAAGCATAACATAAATAGTATATATAACCAAATTGCTGGCCAGACAATTTTAGCAATTGAACACAGAATTGAAGAAAAAACCAATATTGAGTGAACTATAATCAAGGTTAAATTAATGTCGAATAACAATATTCATGGCTAAACCACAACCCTAGAACAATGGGTGTTTATCCACTCATGCTAAAATCAACCAATTGCATAAGTGTTTCATAAATTGAAAATACTCGAATAAGATGAAGAAAACTGAGAAATCCTTCGCTTCCTAATGATCCCGTGTGTATCTTCTCTCCAAAATGGCATCCTCCCTTCAAAGTTGTGTTTTTGGGTCTATTTATATGTTTGGGACAAACACTAAACGTGTAGGAGACTTCTATTCAAACCGGGAAACACTTAAAACCTTCAAAACTCGGATTGGACCGGACCAGGGACCAGGCTTTATGGCCCAAACGCCCGGATAAAGCCTTGCCAGGCCTGGCGTTAGGGATCTAACGCCCCCCAAACGCCTGGTCCTACTGGAATTTATAGCCCAAACGCCCAACTATAGCCTGGTATGACCAAGCTTTACAGCTCAAACGCCCGGCTATAGCCCGATTCACTACTTTTTGACTCTTGAGCGTATTTTTGACGTTTATGCATCCATTTAGCTCGGCTTCCATCTCCAATTCACCTACACATGAAATAGACTCCATTATGCACATACGACGTGTATTTTTATCATTAACGCACATAAAATGTAAGTCACATAATGCTTTAAACCATGAATTATAGCCACACATCAGGGAGGAAGGCCCTTCCATACAGACTGTAATAAAGGGGAAATATATCAAGAACTGGTCTATCAAGATGACCAAAGCCCGACGAGCCTTGGGGTAGCAAGGAGAAAACAAGTGTTATTTACTGTTTTATTTACTAAATGATTTTCCTTTTCCTGCATTTTTCAATTTCTGCAATAAGATATTGAATGTTCAAAATAGTTATTCAATTCCTCAAAGCATCTTCTAAATTCCTCTTGCAAATCTGATATTTATTGCTATTGTCTTCTCTCATTACTTTATTTATACAACATTACTATTACTTGTCTTGATGAGCCGATGACTGTGACATGCAATGAGACAACGCAACAAACGGACATTGATTCAGACGAAGAAGACATACCTGACGAGATTGTCAAAGAAGTTGAGAACTTTGAGAATAGACCTAAGTCCAACCTGGACGAGACTGAAGTTATCAACCTGTGAGATTCAGAAAACATCAAGGAGACTCGCATCAGTATTCATTTGTCACCATCAGAATTGAAAGAATACACAGAGTTTCTAAAAGTGTATGAGGAAGTATTTGCATGGTCTTATGATGACATGACTTGTCTAAGTACGTCTATTGTGGCTCACAAACAGCCAACCAATCCAACGTGTCCACCTGTGAAACAAAAGTTCAGAAAGTTCAAGCCCGACATGAGTTTGAAAATCAAAGAAGAAGTTACCAAGAAGATCAACGCTAAAGTTCTCCGGGTAGTGGAGTACCCGACATGGTTAGCCAACATTGTACCTGTGCCAAAGAAGGACGGGAAGGTCATAGTCTGCGTTGACTACCGGGATCTCAATCGGGCCAGTCCGAAAGACGATTCCCCTTACCACAAATATATATTCTGATTGACAACTGCGCCAAGCATGAATTGCAGTCGTTCGTGGATTGCTTCGCCGGTTATCGCTAGATTTGGATATATGAGGAAGATGCTGAGAAAATGACGTTCATCACGCCGTGGGGAGTGTATTATTACAAGATGATGCCATTCAGCCTAAAGAATGCAGGGGCCACCTACATGAGGGCCATGACCACCATATTCCATGACATGATTCACAAGGAGATCGAGGTGTACGTGGATGATGTCATTATCAAATCAACGAAAGCTGCTGATCACATGGAGAATTTGGGGAAGTTCTTCAATAGATTGTGAAAATACAATCTGAAACTAAACCCCGCGAAGTGTGCATTGGGGGTTCCTGCTGGGAAGTTGCTGGGGTTTATTGTAAGCCTCCGTGGAATATAATTGGATCCGTCAAAATTCAAATCCATTCAAGAACTACCACCACCAAGGAAAAAAAAAGATGTGATGAGTTTCTTGGGGAGGCTTAATTACATCAGCCGGTTTATAGCACAGTCTACAATCATCTGTGAGCCAATATTTAAGATGCTGAAGAAGGATGCTGCGACCAAGTGGACCGATGATTGTCAAAAGGCTTTCGGCAGAATCAAGGAATATTTGTCAACACCGCCAGTCCTAGTACTACCCGAGCCAGGCAGACCTCTGTTACTTTATATTGGCGTGTTAGATGGAGCTTTCGGCTGCGTTCTGGGGCATCACGATGAAACGGGAAGGAAGGAACAAGCTATTTATTATCTCAGCAAGAAGTTCACTCCATATGAGGCCCGATATTCTCTATTAGAGCGTACCTGTTGTGCTCTAACTTGGGTCGCCCAAAAGCTGAGGCATTACTTCTGTGCCTACACAACATATCTCATATCNAGCCCATCTTGCTGAGAACCCCATAGACGGAGTATACGAGCCCCTGAAAACATATTTTCCTGATGAAGAGGTATCATGCATAGGAGAAGATGTTGCAGAATCCTATGATGGTTGGCGGATGTTCTTTGATGGAGTAGAAAACTTCAAGGGAGTCGGTATTGGAGCAGTCCTATTATCAGAGACCGGTCAGCATTATCCGATATCTGCCAAACTCAGGTTCCCTTGCACCAACAATATGGACGAATATGAAGCCTGCATCTTGGGGCTCAATATGGCCATTGACATGGACGTCCAGGGGTTGTTAGTGATCGGTGATTCAAACCTATTGATACATCACATACAAGGAGAATGGGAAACAAAGAATTCCAAGATACTTCCATATCTGCACCACGTATAGGAGTTAAGAAAGTGGTTTACAAAGATAGAGTTCGGTCACGTCCCAGGAATCCAGAATGAGTTCGCCGACGCATTAGCTACTTTGGCATCAATGATCCAGCATCCGGACAAGAATTTCATTGACCCTATTCCTATAAATATCCATAATCAGCTAGCTTACTGTGCCCATGTCGAAGAAGAAGCAGACGGAAATCCTTGGTTCATGACATCAAGGAGTACTTGGCAAAAGGAGAATACCCCGAGCTTGCAAATTCCACTCAGAAATGCACACTTCAGAGATTCTCCAAAAATTTCTTCCACAACGGAGGACTCCTATATAGGAGGACTCCCGATTTGGGGTTATTAAGGTGTGTTGACGCAAAAGAAGCATCGAAATTGCTGGAAGAAATTAATGCTGGGACCTGTGGCCCACATATGAACGGTTTTGTTCTAGCAAAGAAGATACTCCGAGTTGGTTACTTTTGGATGACTATGGAAACGGACTGCATCCAGTATGTTCGGAAGTGCCATCGCTGCCAGATACATGGGGATATGGTAAAGGTGCCTCCAAGTGAGCTCAATGCAACCAGCTCACCATGGTCGTTCGCCGCTTGGGGTATGGACGTTATTGAACCAATCGAGCCTGCCGCCTCCAATGGCCACATGTTCATTTTGGTCTCCATTGACTACTTCACTAAATGGGTCGAAGCAGCCTCCCACAAAGCAGTTACTAAGAAAGTCATGGCCGACTTTGTCCGCGACCGCATTTTTTGTCGGTTTGGAGTTCCCGAGTCAATCATCACCGACAATGATTCTAATCTCAACAGTGACTTGATGAAAGCTATGTGTGAAACTCTCAAGATCAAACACAAGAATTCCACAGCATACAGACCTCAGATGAATGGAGCCGTAGAGGCTGCTAACAAAAACATCAAGAGGATACTAATAAAGATGATAGAAAGGCACAAGCAGTGGCATGAAAAGTTATCATTCTCCTTATTGGGATACCGCACCACTGTCCACACACCAACAGGGGAAACTCCCTATATGCTAGTTTATTGTACATAGGCTGTTATTCCTGCCGAAGTGGAGATTCCATCTCTAAGAATTATACAAGAAGCTGAGCTCAGCGATGCAGAGTGGGTAAGGAGCCGTTATGAGCAACTAGATCTCATAGACGGGAAGAGAATGAATACAGTATGTCATGGTCAACTATAACAAAACAGAATGGCCAGGGCCTTCAACAAGAAAGTCAAGCCGAGAAGATTCACACTAGGGCATCTGGTGTTAAAGAAAATCTTTCCGCATCAAGATGAAGCCAAGGGGAATTTCTATCCCAACTGGCAAGGTCCGTACATGGTTTGTAGAGTGCTGACAGGAGGGGCACTCATACTTGCAGAAATGGAGAAGTTTGGCCGAAACCGATCAATTCAGATGCAGTCAAGCGCTGCTATGTGTAATCTTTATGCTTTTTCAGTGATGTAAATTGAACTACGCCTGACCTGATTCCCGTTTAAGAGGGGATACGTAGGCATCCCTATGGGTTCGGTCACAATTCAATAAAAATCTATTTTCCCCACAATTGGAAACTGGGGCAGAATTTTGAGGAGGACTCTCAAAATTCTGGAGCAAGTTCAGCCAATCGCTGCGCGAGCAGCAGTCAGAGGCATCCACCCAGCAAACTGGGGCAGAATTTTGAGGAGGACCTTCAAAATTCCGCAGCAGAAGAGGTTGCAATGTCTCGAACCGTGCCATGTCGCCGGTTCATCTAAAACTCTTTTAGATTATATATTATACTTTTACAAAATCATGCATATTTATTTTTCTGAAACAACTTGTTTAGCGAACGCTACCCCAATGATACAGACAGTATCATCATGATCAAGCAAACGAGCTAAGTAGAGCCAACGGGAATGTGAAATAACCTTCCCCTTTTACAAAACTCATGATCTTTCTTTGGATGCAGGCACAAAAAATTGCAAAAGCCTCAAAACATATTATCCGCTCAAAGGACAGACATCGTTCCTCAAACCCGTCGCACATGCCAACATTTATTAGCACCACAAACGATGCTTCATTATCACAATGTTCTACCGCAATTTAACACCATCTAAGAATTTTTGTTGTCCTTCCTTTAATCTTGTATAAGGCTACCATTCTGCCTTCCGAGACTAAACGTTGTCTCTATCTGCATTCACATCTTGCATAAGGCTACCATTCTGCCTTCCGAGACTAAACGCTGTCTCCATATGAATTCGCATCTTGCATAAGTCTACCATTCTGCCTTCCGAGACTAAACGTTGTTTCCGTCTGCATTCGCATATTGCATAAGGCTACCCTTCTACCTTCCGAGACTAAATGCTGTCTCCACCTGCATTCGCATATTGCATAAGGCTACCTTTCTGCCTTTCGAGACTAAACGATGTCTCCATCAGCATTCGCATATTGCATAAGGCTATCATTTTGTCTTCCGAGGTTAAACGCTACCTTCATCTGCATTCACATCTAGCATAAGGCTACCCTTCTGCCTTCCAAGGCTAAACGCTGCCTCCCATTTACTTCTCAAAATAAACCAATGCCTCTAGCATTATTTACTGTGCTCTCCGTTTGGGCTAAGCTCTGCCCCTTTAGTTCGCAAGCCTAAGCTCTGTCTTGTCAAGAAATCATACTATTTCATCTTCATGGGCTGAAATATCGCCAACTTATCCAAAGGTGTCATCGTTCGGAGGCACCATTTTCATAGCCCGAGAGCACCATGTCATGGCCTGAGGATCTCTTTTATCAGTTTGCATATCGTTATTCAAAGGAATCATGGTTCAGAGGCACCATCTTCATGGCCCGAGAACATCATTTCACAGCCTGCAAAAGCAATTCATGGCCCAGGACATCATGGTCTAAAGACGTCATCCTTAGCCGTCCGAAGACAGCATTCATAGTCCAACGGGAATTTGAATCATGTTTAGATTACGCACGATATGCTTGTATTACTCATTTTCAGGTAACCCGGCAAGCAACAACCATCATGGCAGGCGCGGTCCCACCCTAGTTCTCCTAACTACCCCGTAAGCCACTTGTTCACTCAACATTGCACTTTGCTTCCGTCCTTATGAAACTTCATCGGTATACTTCGTCGGTGGCTCCTGAACTACATACGGCCTGATTCCTGTAAAACCAGGAATATGTAGGCAACTCAGAAACCAGGGTGCGGCCTGAACCTTTCAAGCTATTTCCACTCGGTCAAAATTGGCCATCATATCTTTACCCGACAACTCTTCCATCCTTCCCGGGTAAAGAGGGGCAGTTGTTGATACCCAATTTTTCCTCAAAACTATTTTTAGACTTGAATATATACCTTCAAAATTAAGTTCCATAACAATTGGTATTTTTCCATATTTTTATTAATTTATTTCTTATTTATCCAGTATTTTTATCTCTGATAATTAATTATAAATTACATTACAAATAATTTCAAAGACATTTCTTGACCTAATACATTATTTTTTATTTTGTAAAGATCAAATTATTTCACAATTGGTCAAATTGACACGTTTTGGCTATAATTGCAATAATTTTGCAAGTATAGTCTAACCATATGTTTTATGCTATTACTATCCAATAATTGGTCATTTATATTTTTAAATCCTAATTAACCATTTTTTATTTAAGTTCTTAATCATCAATTTCATTTTTTTCAGTTATTAGTTACTTTTAATTAATTTTAGTTGAGCATTTTAATATTTTAATTGAGTATTTGCCAGCTAGCCATTTTTTATTTAAATTATAGCCCCTAATGAAACCCAAACCCACCTGATTAAATTTGGCCCAAACACCCCGGCCCAAGCACCTATAAATCTGAACCGTTGATTAATTCAAATCAACGGTCCAGATTCGAACTTACCAAATTAAGACCTAAAGACTACCCTCCCCCGTCTCATTTCCCCCTCTTATTTTCTCAGCCATCTCTCTGATTTCTCTCCCTTATCTCTAAGATCGTCGTCTACTGGGCCCTTGTCCTCACTTCTCCAGCCACTTCCTCACTGGAAACCATGGAGGTCTCACCTCCTGCCAGCCCTATGGCTCCATCCTTTGCACTTGTGTCACCGTTTGAGGCTCTCAGGTGAACCAGAGGCGGTTCCACTCATCTCTCCGGTCTCATGCCATTTTTTCGGCCATCTATGGCTGGTCGAGTAAGATCTACCCTTTTCCGGCCAAAGACCGGTAATATCTCTGAGTTTCCTTCCTCTTTTCCGGGTTCTTTTTGCAAACCCTAGACTCTGAACATCTGATTCTTTAGATCTGTAATGGATCTATGAATATTATGTGTTTTACATGTTTTCTTCAAAGAAATCTGTCTGTTCTTAAACGATTTCTTCACTTTCAAAACTAGGGTTTACTAAACCCTTTTCAAAAATGATTCTTCTCCTGATTTTAAGTACTTTCTACTATGTTTGCACGATTCTCTTATATTTTTCTTGCTATCTGACATATTATGCTAAAAAGCCCTAATTTTAGGTCGTCTCTGATAATGTGTTCGTTCAATCTTTATGTGTGCTTGTTTCTTATGAAACGATCTGTGCTTCTTGTGATTTTCTTTTTACCCTATCCGCCTTGTTAGGGTTTCAGATTCTTGTATATGCTATGTTTATCCCACTTTGATATATACTATGCTCTAGTTTGAATCCCCGACTTTGTATGATTCTCACTTTACCTAGGGTTTTCTGATTCTTGCTTAACATATGTTATTCCCGTATTATTTTATTAAAGATTTATTAATTTTTTACTCTATGTCCTTTACTGATTTTGATTTCCCTCAAAACTGGGATATTTCCCTTTGAATGGTACTGCTTTGCTAATTTTCGAACTACTTTCTTACTTGTGTGATACTCTCCTTAATTGGTACTGGTTCTATGATTTTGAATCTCATTCGAAATTCTCTTGACTAATGTCTAGAATTAAACTGTACTCTGCCTATTTCTATATGCATAAATATGTTGTCAACTGTTTAATATACATTTTCCTTAATTGTGTATTATGTATTTAGTCCTAATTGCATGCCATATACTTTTACTACCCTTATTACGGTAAAAATAAGTTTCTGATTGATTCCTTTCCTTGTTTAGCACAGTTTGTGTCCGTTTGAATTGTGACTCCCTAATTAAAGGGAGTCCGGGCATTAATTGATTCTGATTGGCATTTTAGTACTTCTTACCTTATTTTTTCTGCATGTTTTAAACTATAAATACCTCTGCTCTCTTCTTAGCATAAGGGATGAACAACACTGTTCAACTCTCTCTCTCTCTCACAACTAAAAGTTGCTACTCTATCTATTCTCTCTTCTATTTGCTACTACTCTAAGTTAGCCAGCTGCAAGCCAAGGCTAACTACTGTGCTTTTGTTACTGCTTTCTTCACTTCACTAGTATGTTCTAATTCATATTTCAGCTCTCAAACTAACATGTTTCTATTACTGATGCAGTTCATTGTGTTTCTAATTTTCTTTTACTTACTATTATGTTGTTCAACATGTAACTAGGATCTTGGATTCCATCTAGCATGTCTTTGTGTACTCCAAATATGTCTTTATGTGAATCTCCATGTTTATGTTTGATACATTAGATTAGAGCATCTTCGCCTGTCTTAAACTGGTTGGCACTGCCATTTTAGTTTCATCCTATACCCTGCTGATCCTCTGAACCCTTAGGATCTCTAATTGTTTATGCATGCTCCGACCTGTTATATGTTCAGTACTCTGCACCTATGTGTCCCTCAAACCCCCTTTCCCCTGTTGTGGTTGTTGGATCATTTTGGGTCCTTTGTGTGATGTTGACTCTGCCTTGGTTCTGTGATTGGTGTTCATGTTCTTTCAAATTATTTTCACCAGTCAAACTTTTGTTATATTTCCATTAAGTCTTTCTTCCAAAATTGTTTTCTTACTTAACCTTTTCAAACTATGAGCACTCTCACTCTACTCTTAGACCCCTTAAGTCCTGCCCCCTCTGTGTGAGCATTGCCTTGGGACCCTTGAGCTCCCTCTGAACTTTGACACACAAAGGTTGGCCATTCCACACTGCACTTACTCTATCTTGGTTATGAAATCTGGGTGTGAGCACTGCCCGGGATCCTTTGAGATCCTTAGGGAACTCTGACACACCTGGATCATGTGAAAGGTTGTGAATAGAATGGCAATAAGGCATTCTGGAGATTCTGGGCCTATCAGTAGGCTCCTTATAGTATAACTTCTTCTTTTCATTATTCAGTTATGTAATTCGTGCAAATGCCTGTAATAAGTGTTGTAAACAACTCTTTGGGGATGGATATTGTAAAAGGAGGGGTAAATACGCATGCTATATCTATTAGAGGGTAGAAACCATGATATTAGGTTTATTCCTTATTTTCGCATTAGAAACCATGCTTAGGACTCATATGTGCAAGATCATGCATTAGAGAACATGTTCCCTAGGTCTTACACTTACTATTTTCAGCATTTATTGGCATCTCATTTCGAAAGTCCTGTGCTAAAATGTGCTAATAACCTCTACGCTGCCATGTAAACTTAGAGATCCTGTTTAGGATAAACAACACTAATAAAACTGTCATGTTTACATCTCTTGAACCATGTTTAAACAATGCAATATTTGTGCATTTAGAGATCATGTTTAGGCTTCTGATTCTGCATCTATGTGCATTAGATACCATGTTTTAGGATTTCATTCGTACTCTCTTAACAACACCTAGTCTAACTACTGGTGCATGTAAAAGGTATAAAACACTTCACTCAGTTTCTCTTAAACAACTGGCAACAATTCTGTGTTCTGAACAACTTAGAACAACATGTGTAGGTAATACTTTGCAACAACCCCTCTAACAATTCAGATAATTAGTATACAGTGTCCCACGCCTAGGCAAGTCTTAGTTAACCATCCATAAAGGAATAAGATTGGAACTATCCTTTGTGATTAGTGTTCAATTGTCAGCATGCTTGAAACCAGTAGGCAAGCCTGATTAAGACTTCCTCTCTGAGTTGTGCAATAAATCTGTCTTTGTGTTATCACCTAGATTCCATGCTTTAGGATTCTGAATTAATATGGACCTTAGTTGTGTATGAGACATGTTTTTTATGTGTACTGTGTGTGGAGGAATACTTGAGCCTTTATCTGCCTTCCATGCTTTCCCTTTATCTGCAACCCTACTTGTTTATTATATGTCGCACTAGCATTTTCACCTTTAAAACCCGAGGGACTGACTAGCACCTCCTTTAAGGATAGAAGTCCTAATTTCCTCCGGGACTGATAGGAAGGGACGGGTAACATCATGCATTAGAGGTCGAGACCAACACTCGATTTAGTTGCTTTCACGGGGTGGGAATGGGTAGAATATGGATATGATGACCGGTGCGCTAACACCACGTGTAGCCCCTCTTCGAGGAGTGATTACCAGGTATTGCATTGATGTGATCCATATTATTATAAACCTAGGATACATTTTGTATTCTTAGATTGTAATCTTTTCAAAAGCTAATCTTCTTTACTGTTTTCAAACATCTGCATGCTTAAGACTTAAATCCCTTCTTATTTGAGCCTTTACTTGTTATTTGCTAATTGTACAAATTCACAGAAGTCATTTGGCCGGGAACCACACTTGTGGATCCTGAGGGGTGCCTAACACCTATCCTTAGGATAATTTCAAGCCCTTACCAATCTCAGGTTAGCAACATAGTTGTAGTTGAACCCCTTAGGTGCCCTAATGCACCGTTAAAATCGTTAGGTTGCGACTCTTTAAAATATGCAAACCCCTTTCCCAAAAGTAACAAGTTGTCTCAACAAATGTCATAAACCCTTTCAACCGGCCCCAAAAGGAGCGCTTGGGGAAGAAGGGGGCGCGGCACCAAGTAATCTTCAAATAAATCCACCCCTATTTTTGGAGGACTGTAATATTGCTCCGATTTTTTATGAGAAAGATTGACGTGATCCCTTTTACCCTCAATCACCTTATAAGGTTGTATAGCCCCCGACTCTACCGAGGTGAGTTGATAAAACTTCAACGCCGGGCCACCAAGACTTTCATCTCAAGCATAGATGAGGATAGAGACCGGGGTTGGATGGGTCGGTTTTTCCGAGTGAGGACCTGATTAAATTCTGCTTGTTAATTTCACTTCTTCACCTTCTCTTATCGATAAATATTTTTTGGTGTAGCTGCTGCCTGGATGCCGGATGTGGTTGTCTCGCCCCTTCTTTCCTCGCAGAGATCGGGTTTATGACATTCGGTTGGGGCAACTCTTTCCTTTCGGGAAATGGGTTTGTGTTTTTGAGATTCGCCACCTAACGATTTTTAAAGGTACGTTAGGACACCAAATGAGTTCATTTACAACTACGTTGTTAAACGGAGATAGGTTAAGGGCTTGAAATTATCCTAAGGGGAAGGTATTAGTCACCCCTCAGGATCCACAAGTGTGGTTCCCGGCCAAACAACTTTTGTGAATTTGTACGGCTTAGAAAACAAACAAATAGAGGATCAACTAAGAGGGGATTTAAGTCTTAAGCATGCAGATGTTTGAAAATAGTAAAGGAGGTTAGATTTTGAAAGGATTACGATCTAAGAATATAAAGGGTATCCTAGGTTATAATAATATGGATCACATCAGTACAATACCCGGTAATCACTCCTCAAAGAAGAGCTACACGTGGTATTAGCGTACTGGTCATCATATCTATATTCTACCCTTTCCCACCCCGTGAAAGTAACTAAATCGAGTGTTGGTCTCGACCTCTATTGCATGTTGTTATATGTCCCTTCCTATCAGTCCCAGAGGAAATTAGGACTCCTATCCTAAGGGATATGCTAGGCAAACCCTCAGGTTTAAAGTCAAAACACTAAGTGACAAACAAGAAACATATAGGACTGCAATTAGGGAGATAAACATACAAACAGGAAAAGGCTCAAGTACCTCCACAGATAAGGCAAATAAGCAGCATGACTCAAACACAGTTAAAGTCTTTGATTCAGATCCTAAAACATGGTGTCTAAATGACAATAACAAAGAGGCATATTTCCAATTTTAGCAATTTAATCACCTAAGGCTTGCCTAGGCGGGGGACAGTGTATGCTAATTATCTGAATTGTTAAAGGGACTGTTGAAAATTATTACCTACACATGTTGTTCTAGGTTGTTCAGAACACATAATTATTGCCAGTTGTTTTAGAGAATCTGAGTGAAGTTTTTTTATTCCTTTTCATGTATCAGTAGGTGTATTTAAGAGAGTAACATGTCCTAAGGACATGGTATCTAGTGCACAGAGATGCATGATGCAGAATCAGAAGCCTAAACATAATCTCTAAATGCACAAATATTGCATTGTTTAAACATGGTTCAGGAGATGTAAACATGACAAGTTTATTAGTGTTGTTTATTCTAAACAGGATCTCTAAGTGTACATGGAAGCATAGAGCATGATTGTAAAGTACTGGTTATTAGCACATTTTAACACATGACTTTCGAAATGAGATGCCAATAGATGCTGAAAAATAGTAAGTGTAAGACCTAGGGAACATAGTCTCTAATGCATGATCTTGCACATATGAGTCCTAAGTATGGTTTCTATTGCGCAAGTAGGGAATAAAACCTAATAGCATGGATTCTACCTTCTAATAGCTATAGCATGAATATTTACCCCTCCTTTTTCACTATCCATCCCCAAAGAGTTGTTTACAACAATTATTACAGGACATTTGCATGAATTACATAACTAATGTTCACAGCCTTTCATATAATCCAAGTGTGTCAGAGTTCCCTAAGGATCTCAAAGGATCCCGAGCAGTGCTCACACCCAAATTTCCATAACCATACTGAGTAAGTGCAGTGTGGAAAGGCCAACTCTCGTGTGTCAAAGTTCAGAGGGAGCTCAAGGGTCCCAAGGCAATGCTCACACAAGAAGGGCAGAACCTAATGTCTAAGAGTATAGTGGAAGTGCTCATAGTGAGTAAGTACAATTTTAAAACAGTTTTGAGAAAGATAGAGGTTTAATGAAAATTAGCTTGAAAAGGGTAAGGCAGTAGCACAACTAACATACTCAAACAACACACACAGAACAATAACTAGGTATTAAGACAAGTTCAGCAACCACAAGCAGGGGTAATGGGATTTGATGGACAAAAAGAGAGTACAGAGTAGTAAACATGTAACAGGCAGAAGTACAAAGGGGTACATAATAGAAGCTCTTAAGGGGGTTCATGGAACTGGGTATAGCATAATATAAGATTAGACTAAACTCAACAGTATCAAACGACTTAAGGCAGTAGAGTGTGCCCTTAATTAAACTAATGTACAAACATAGGAGAAAGGTAGAATACATTGAAACATATTTTAAGTTCACAAAGAATATCTTAACATACTAGATGAAGTAGAGATTTTAATTACAAGTTGAACAACAAAATAGCAGATAGAAGTATATCAGAAACAGAATGAATTGAAGCAGCAATAGAAACATGTTGGTTTGAGAACTGGAATTTGAATTAGACCATACCAGCAAAGTGAAGGCAGTAACACAAAGTAGGAAATAGGAGAGCACAATATTTAGCCTTGGCTTGCAGCCTGCTAACTTAGAACAGTAATAAGTAGCACAGAAAGAGAGCAAAAAGCTTTTCGTTGTGAAAGAGAGATTTTGAACTAGTGTGTGTTCGTGTCTTTGTTAATGAAGAGTAGAGAGTATATATAGTTTGAAAGCAGGTAGCAAATAAGGTAACCAGTAATAGTTCATCATAATTATAGAAATAAACTCTAATTAGAATCAAATTAATATAAGTACTCCCTTTAATTAAGGATTCAATGTTCAACGGTAACAAGCAATGATAAACAAGGAAAGAAATCAATTGAGAAGCTGATTTTAACATATAAGTAGTAGTAAAGGTATAGAGCATGTGATTAAGACGAAATACAGCATATCCTAATTAAGGAAACTGGATAAAAATTAATTTGACAACAGGTTTATTCTGATAAATAAGGTAGAATATAGTTTAATTCTGGAAATCAGTAAGAGATCCCTCGAATGAGGTTCCAATAATAGGGAATCAGTATCAATTAAGGAAAATATCACACAAATAAGGAAATACTCAAAGTCAGGAAATTAGTATTATTCAAAGTAAAATATCACAATTTTAAGGAAATACTCAAAAATCAGTAAAGAGTCTGATGTGAAAAATCAATAAAGCAATAAACATACTTATTCAGAGATTAAAAATGCTAAAATAGCATCGATTTGAACGGAATATCATATACTAAGCAAAAATTAAAAACCCTAATCATGAAGTTAAGGATTCATCCCAGAAAATAGCAGGAAATTAAAGGAACCAGTTAGACAAGCATGGTTTAGGCATAAGCGAAAAAAAATCAGAAACCCTAACAATGATTATAGAGCAAGAAATCACAAGAACACATAGAATATACACGAAAGTACAGTAGCATGCTAGAAAAGGTAAACAATACTTCAAAATAAACTCAGACTCACAGATTGAACCCAGAAATTTGGGGCTTTTAACAATAGAGGAATATAACAAAGGAAAAAGCTCAGATGATGTTTAAACATGGTAAAAATCACAAGATAATGCTAGGAAATTAGGAAAAGAACTGTTTTAAAAAGGATCTTGAAACCCTAGTTTTGAAAAGTGAAGAATCGTTTCAGGAAACGAGAAGATCTTTGAAGAAAAGATGTAAAGACCTCATAATATATATAGATCTGTTACAGATCTAAAGAAATTGGAGGGTTTGAAGTTAGGGTTTCCAAAAGAACCTAGAAAGGAAGAAGAAAACTCAAAGATATTACCGGTTTTAGCCGGAAAGTGGTAGATCTTACTCGAACGACAATGGGTCGCCGGAAAAATGGCATGAGATGGTAGAGGTGAGTGAACCGCCTCTGGTTCACTTGAAGGCCTCAAAGCAGTGACACACGTTCAAAGGGGGGAAGCCATAAGGCTGGTAGGTGGTGAGACCACCATAGGTTCCGGCAAGGAGACGACCGGAGAAGGGGGGAAACAAGCTCAGCAGGTGGAGCGTTTTAGAGAGAGAGATGAAAGAGTTGAGAGAGACGGCTGAGTGAAATGACAGGGGTAAATGAGAGTGGGAGGGGGGGGTAGTCACTAGGTCTTAATTTGGTAAGGTTAAATCCGGACCATTGATCAATTTTGATCAACGGTCAGGATGGGATTTAGGCTTGGGCTGGGTAGTTGTAACGACTGGGTTGTGGGTATTGGGTTGATTAAATGGGTTATGGATCATATTTAATTAGGATAGAATTTAAATAATAGTGGCTAACTAATAAATACCCAATTAAAAATAGATAAATAATTTATAAAAATAGCTAATAATATAAAAAAATGAAATTGATGCTCAATAAAATTAAATTAACATGATTAATTAGTATTTAAAATATAAAAATGACTAATTATTGGGCCAAAATAGCATAAAACATATGATTAGGCTATAACTGCAAAGTTATTGCAATTATAGCCAAAAAGTGCCAATCTGGCTGATTGTGAAATAATTTGGTCTCAATAGGATAAAAAAATAATATATTAAATAAAGAAATACTTTTGAAATCATTTGTAATGCAATTTTGTAATTTATTATTAAACACTAGATGAATTAAAATAAATTAATAAAAATATGGTAAAATTATAGAAAAATACCAATTGCAATGAAAACATGTTTAAGGTATATATGCAATCTTAAAATAGTTTAAGGAAAATTGTGTAAAGACCCGTAAAATTTCATTGCTAAAAATAATGCTCAAACAGGTCCCGATGTTGTTATGTCTGTAGAAATTCTTAAAATGGACCCTTGTGAAGTAAAAAGTATCCCGGGACTTAAAGGATAAAATTTTCCAGATTTACGTTGGTCTGCGATCCACTATGCCATCGCAGATCAGGTATGCGGACCGCATAGTGATCGCATACTTGGAAAGTTTGCTGTCCATTTTGAGGATAGCTATGCGGCCTAGAATGCGATCACATTTCTCAAATGCGGGCCGCATAGTTGTCGCATTCTTGCACCTTGATTTTTTTGCGAAGGGAATGCGACGCACTATGCGATTTCATAACAGGTATGCGGACCGCATAGTGGTCGGATACCTGGGCAGTCTGCTTTTCTTTTTGGCCCATTCGAGGGCCATTTATGCGACAGGAATGCGGACTGCATAGCAGGAATGCGATCGCATTCCTGACCGCATTTCTTCTTCGGGACTATTAAAATTCTGATTTTTATACCCGACCCCCAGTTCATTAAAACACTTACCCCTTTCATTTTAAGATTATTTTCTGATAAATTAGATAGAGGAGAGAGTGGGTTCTAGAGAGAGAGAGAGAGTTCCAACTTCGTCAAATTTGTTCCTCCATCACTACTCAGGCCTGGAATTGATTAAGTAGGACACCATTTTCTTCACTACAAGAGGTAAGCTTCTACCCCCATCAACCTTAATTTCCAGATTTTGTTAAAATGAAACATGGTTAGGTGAGTTCATGAAGATGGGGGTAGGAGCCTTGCATGCATGTAACCAACTAGTCATAATCTAGTAAAAGGAAATGGATTAGAGTAATCTTTCACTAAAAAGAGGCCATTTAACATAAGGGAACACCTAGTTCTTGATAGAATGCTCAAGTGAGTTCAAGACATGATCATTATTCCTAATTCTAAGTTAAATTATGCCACATTGTGAACTATATTGAAGGTGCTAGACGGTGCGGTGAATTATGGTAGAAAATTAAAGGGGAATTCCGATTCAAGATATGTATGGCTAACTTTAATCTTTGTAAATTTACCTTGTTGGTGTCACGACCCAAACCGATGGGCCGCGACGGGCACCCGGTACCTTACTCGATCGAGTACCAAGGTAACATATCATTCTTATTACATCATCATATACACGTGACATAGGGGCCTAATAGGCCAACATAATCATTTATAAACTCAAAACATAGGCCGATAAGGCCGTACAATCTTCCACGTATACGACATATATCTACAAGCCTCTAAGAGTACATAAAAGTCATAAAGGTCGGGATAGAGTCCCTCCTTACCAAATAATACCCATCTAAATCATACTAACCAAATAAGCGACTCCGAAACAAATGGAGCGCACCAACATCTTCCGCTGAGTTGATAGCCTACTTGGAGGGCTCTCGACCTGTCTATCGGGACCTGCTTGCATGAAACGCAGCGTCCCCACGCAAAAGAGACGTCAGTACGAATAATGTACCGAATATGTAAGACACATAAATAAGGACATAAGAGACATGGAAGAAATATAGAGCACATGACTCAACCTGTAAGCCTGAATATTTGTAAATCATAAATTACTTTGAGCATCATGCATATGCATATGAATGTCATGTCGTGCATAGGTACATGTTTCATAACATCATCAGCCTTTGAGGGCATCCCATCAAATCATATCGGCCATTGTGGGAAAAATCATCATCGTATACCAGCTGATCAGGTGGTAGTGCGTATATAACGCCATAACCTTTCCCATGTCCCATATACATATATATATATATATACATATATATATATATATATGTACATACATATATACGTGTATATAACGCTGTTTGAATATACATACATATATACGCGTATATAATGCCGTTTGAACCATATTTCAGCCACTGTGGGCAACATCATCATCATATACCAG
>MDKI01091758.1:0-17763 GCA_005239505.1 Nicotiana paniculata
TTGGAGCTGATGAAGAGTCTGCAGAACCGTCCTGAGCTGATTAACATGGTCCTCCCGACTGTGTGAGTAGACAAGGATGTCATCAATAAAAATAATCACGAAATAATCAAGAAATGGTTTGAAAACCCGATTCATAAGATCCATTAAAGCCGCTGGAGCATTGGTCAGTCCAAAGGACATTACCAAGAATTCAAAATGGCCATAACGAGTTTTGAAGGTGGTCTTAGGAATATCCCGCTCTCTGATCTTCAACTGGTGATATCCCGACCGTAAATCAATTTTGGAGAAGAAGCTCGCGCCATGCAATTGGTCGAACAAATCATCTATCTGAGGTAGTGGATAGTTGTTTTTGATAATTACTTTGTTGAGCTACCGATAATCAACACATTCGAAGCGACCCATCCTTCTTTCTGACGAAAAGAACCGGAGCGCCCCCTGGCGACACACTTGGCCGAATGAACCCCTTCTCTAATAAGTCTTTCAACTGCTCCTTTAACTCCCTCAACTCTGCTAGCGCCATTCTGTACGGTGGAATAGATATTGGCAGCGTATCTGGCAATACATCAATCCCGAAGTCAATTTCCCTATCTGACAGAATACCTGGGAGCTCTTCCAGAAACACCTCAAGAAACTCATTCACGACTGGAACGGACTCGGGGGCAGGTACTTCTGAAGTGGTGTCTGCAAACCGGACCAGGTGATAAATACACCCCTTTTTAATCATCTTCGAGGCCTTAAGGTAGGAAATAATTGACTTGTTAGGAATCTCTAATCTCATAATTCTGGTTCGACAGTCGAGTTTAGAAAATCACAAGTTAGGCAAGAATATTCTCACTTTCCACTTCACCGCACGACACCGAGTAACAATAAAAAGGGTGTTTATTAAATATCCATGTAGCCCCAAAATTATAGATTTGGTCGACAAAACACCGATATGATGTTGTTTTGGCGATTTGATTGCACGGGCAAGTTCGTAGGATGTTGTGTGGGTTATCTGTGAAATTTGGTATCATTCCGAGTTGTATAGGTCAGTTCGGTACGTTGTTAACGAAGTTAGAAAACTTAAAAATTCCTAAGTTTGGTTCTTGAAGTTTGGGGGTGTGATTCGAGTTTTAGCATTGTTTTGAGTGTTCCGAAGGCTCGAGCGAGTCCGTATTATGATTGGGACTTGTTGGTATATTTGGACTAGGGCTCGAGTGGGCCCAGGTGCCTTCCGAGCACCTAGCGGGGCAAAAAAAACTAGCAAACACAGCTGCTGGTGCACCTGCTTTGGTGTGACCGCAGGTGCGGTTGCCCAGCATCGCAGGTGCGAGACTGCAGGTGCGGTCCCAGGCATCGCAGGTGCGATCACCATTGGCCTTGCCAGCTATCGCACGTGCGGAGCATTTCTCGCAGGTGCGAGACCGCATGTGTGGTCTCCACTTCGCAGGTGCGATCCCAAATCCCCCTAGACCAATTCCGCAGGTGCAAGATTATTCTCGCAAGTGCAAGACCGCAGGTGCGGTCCTCAGAGCCGCAGGTGCGAGATCACTGTTCAGGCAGTGAGTTTTAAATACAGGTTTTAAACCCATTTTTCTCATTTTTCCATCTTCTCCATTAGGCGATTTCCACCATTTTTCAGAGTTATTAACCAGGTCTCATAAGGTAAGTGAATTCCACCCGGAAATTTGTTTCATGCATGCATCCAAGCCTAATAAACTACATAAACTAGTGCAAAAATTCAAGAAATTGGTTAGTAACCTAGAACTTGTGATCACTTTAGAATTTTCTGTGAATTGGCCATGAAAGCAAGTAAAAATCGTATATTAATGATACTTAGGCCTTGGGTGAGTGTTCCCTTCGAGACCTATAAGAATCCGAGAGAGCGGGCCCGGGGTCGAATTTTGATAATTTTGGATGAATGCTAGGAAATGGATAATTAGGCTACGTAAATGAATCATTGAATCCTTATTGATATACTTGAGTTGATTATGTCTAGATAATACCATTTCGGAGTTGAATTCTAAAGGAAAGGCGGTATTAGAGGGTTGATTGCTATACTTTGGACCCGAGGTAAGTGTTTGGTCTAACCTTAGCTTGAGGGAATAGTAATTTAGTATTATTAACTATCATCTAATTGTCAAATACGATGTATAGGCATGGTGACGAGTATCTATACATTGGTGTCTAGCATGACCGTGAGTCCCTATATTGTGAATATTCTAACTTTGTTGTAATTTCTATGCCTAATTGATGATTTTTATATGTTGTAAAGGGGCATGTGAAGGGAATCGTAATCTTTAAACATCCTTGGAGCATTGGCTTAAATTGTTAAACGAATGATGAAGGAATACGAGATAATTATATCCTTTGGAGCATTGGCTCAAGTAATAGAATAAATCATGGAAATGAAGGTGAAAGAAAGAGAAAGAGTTATTGAAATGTACCCTGGTCGGCTCATCGTTTAATTGATGTTCCCTTGCCGGGATTTAATTATTCAATTGATGTTCCCTTGCCGGGATTTCTATTTTTACTCTGTTTATTTCCTTGCCCTTGTTTGTGATTGCTGTTTGGATGAGAAAGAGTGTTAAAGCACGAAGGGAGATGTCGTGCCATGTTTTATATTGATTATGCATGAGGGGACATTCCGTGCAATGTTTTATATTGATTATGCACGAGGGGACATTCCATGCCATGTTTTATATTGATTATGCAAGAGGGGACATTCCGTGCCATATTTTATATTGCTTATGCACGAGGGGACATTCAGTGCCATATTTTATATTGATTATGCACGAGTGGACATCCCGTTCCATGTTTTATATTAATTATGCACGAGGGGACATTCCGTGCCTTGTTTTATATTATTATTATGCACAAGGGGACATGTCGTGCCGCATCTTTCACTATTTATTCCGTGTTGTCAATTCCCGTTATTATTTTCAGATATTGTAGGCTGTTGTTTTCGTTTCTGTCATTTCAGTATTTGCTATCTCTTACCCTCCCAGCATGTTCTCCCCGTAATTGTATTCCTGTTTAGTTCCTGCTATACTATTGAACTGCACAGGTACATTTTGTTGTCGGTGAAGTACATGAGTAAGTGCCGAGCCTAACCTCGGCGAAGTAGTGACGAGGCTAAGACACGACAACAAAATCCGCATTCCGAGGTCGTTTACCAATAAGTCAACTCTCAGTTGACTTTCTAAACTTTTAGGCCAGTTTAAAATCCTAATGCCTAAACTCTCACCATAACCACTCCGGACCCAAACCAACTGATCCAACACATAAAAAAAAAAGATACCGATACTTAACAAATGCAGAAATAGGGGAAACGGGGTAAATCTCACGGAACGACCGGTCGGTTCGTTACATCCTCCCCCTCTTAAATAAATTTTCGTCCTCGAACGGGTCTAGAAACATACCTGGAGCCTCGAATAAGTGAGCATATCCATCCCGCATCTCCCGCTCGGTATCCCAGGTGGCATCCTCCACCGGCTGCCCTCTCCACTGAACCTTTACTGAAGCTATATCCTTAGACCTCAGCTTCATGACCTGTCGACCCAAATTAGCCACTGGCTCTACCTCATATGACATATCACCCTCGAGCTGAACCGTGATAAAGTCCAAAACATGGGAAGGGTCACCAACATACCTCCGGAGCATCGAAACATGGAATACTGGATGAATACTCGACAAACTGGGAGGCATAGCAAACCTATAAGCCACCTCCCCAACCCTCTGAAGTACCTCAAATGGCCCAATGAACCTGGGACTCAGCTTCCCTCTTTTCCCGAATCTCATAACACCCTTCATGGGTGACACTTTCAGCAACACCTTATCCCCAACCATGAAAGACACATCTCGGACGTTCCGGTCCGCATAACTCTTCTGTCTAGACTGCGCTGTGCGAAGCCGCTCCTGAATCAACTTTGCCTTACTCAAAGCATCCTAAACCAAGTATGTGCCCAATAACCTAGCCTCGCCCGACTCAAACCAACCAACCGAAGATCTACACATCCTACCATACAAGGCCTCATACGGAGCCATCTGAATACTCGACTAATAACTGTTATTATATGCAAACTCCGCTAGTGGCAGAAACTAATCCCATGGACACCAAAGTCAATCACACAAGCACGCAGCATGTCCTCCAAAATCTGAATGGTACGCTCCAACTGCCCATCAGTCTGAGGATGAGACAATGTGCTCAACTCAACCTGAGTACCCAACTCTCTTTGTACAGCTCTCCAAAACTGAGATGTGAACGGAGTGCCTCTATCGGAAATGATAGAAACTGGAACCCCATGCAAAGAGACAATCTCCCTGATGTAAATGTCAGCTAACCTCTCCGATGAATAAGTAGTACTAATAGGAATGAAGTGCGCGGACTTGGTCTGCCGATCCACAATAACCCATAAAGCATCGAACCTCCTCGAAGTCCGTGGGAGTCCAACTACGAAGTCCATGGTGATCCGCTCCCACTTCTACTCCGGAATATCAAACCTCTGAAGTAATCCACCAGGTCTCTTGTGCTCATACTTAACCTACTGACAGTTGAGACACCGAGCCACAAACTCCACAATATCCTTCTTCATTCTACTCCACCAATAATGCTGCCTCAAATCCTGATACATCTTCGTGGCACTCGGATGGATGGAATACCACAAACTATGAGCCTCTGCTCGAATCAAATCTCGATGCCCATCTACATTGGGCACGAAAATCCATCCCCGCAACCTCATCACCAATTACCACATCTCTAGCATCACCCCGAAATCCCACCATCGGGATGTGATGGCGTCTAATGTTGAACCCGCTAGACAAGCCAACGTGTATAGACAAACTAGCATATTACCATCAACGTAATAGGATAAACTGAACGATTCACAATTTAACACCGGAAATAAATATGGGTTCAAGCTAAATAAAGACAACATAATACAACAACGCGTAAATTTTCCCAAAACCTGGAGTCACAAACTCACGAATTGTCTATAAGAGTGCTAAATACAAGTCTGAAAAGAGAATACATAGCTGTCTCTGAAACTACAAGAAAAACAAGACAGAAGTGAAGACAAAGGGATGGAAGAGACGCCAAGGCCCACGAACTCCATCGGTTATAAAATACGGCACGGAATGTCCCCTCATGCATAATAATATAAAACACGGCACAAAATGTCCCCTCATGCATAATCAATATAAAACATGGCACGGAATTTCCCCTCATGCATAATCAATATAAAACATGGCACGGAATGTCTCCTCGTGCATAATCAATATAAAAGATGGCACATCATCACCCTTCGTGCTTTAACACTCTTCCTCATCCAAACAGCCATCACAAACAAGGGCAAGGAAATAAACAGAGTAAAAATAGAAATCCCGACAAGGGAACATCAATTAAACAATTAAATCCCGGCAATGGAACTATACAACTATGACCCGGTAAAGGTACATTTCAATAACTCTTTCTCTTTCTTTCACCTTCATTTGTTCTATTACTTGAGCCAATGCTCCAAAGGATTTAATTATCTCGTATTCCTTCATCATTCGTTTCATAATTTGAGCCAATGCTCCAAAGATGTAATTATCTCATATATTAATTGGAGCCAACGCTCCAAAGATGGTTAAAGATTACGATTCCCTTCACATGCCCCTTTACAACATATAGAAATCATCAATTAGGCATAGAAATTACAACAAAGTCAGAATATTCACAATATAGGGACTCACAGTCATGCTAGACATCAATGAATAGATATTCATCACCATCCCTATACATCGTATTTGACAATTAGCAAATAGCAAATAATACTCAATTCCTATTCCCTCAAGCTAAGGTTAGACCAAACACTTACCTCGGGTCCAAAGTATAGCAATCAACCCTCTAACACCGCCTTTGCTTCAGAATTCAACTACGGAATGGTATTATCTTACAAGACCTGGTTGATAGCTCTTAGAATGGAGGAAATCGCCTAAGGAAGAAGATGGAAAAATTATAAAAATGGGTTTAAAACCCCTTATTAAAACTCACTGCCTGAACAGTGAACTCGCACCTGCGGTCTCGCACCTGCAGATTGGGCTAGGGGGTCTAGGATCGCACCTACGAAGTGGAGACCGCACCTGTGAGAAATGCTCTACACATGCGATAGCTGGCCATTCTAGTGGTAATCGCACCTGCAATGCCTGGGACAGCACCTGCGGTCTCACACCTGTGATGCTAGGCAACCGCACCTGCGGTCACACCAGAGCAGGTGCACCAGCAGCTGTGTTTGCTGGTTTTTGGCCCCGCTAGGTGCTCGAAAGGCACCTGCGCCAACCCGAGGCCTAGTCCAAATATACCAACGAGTCCCAAATCATAATACGGACTAGCTCGAGCCTTCAGAACACTCAAAACAACGCTGAAATTCGAAATCACACCCCCAAACCTCAAGAACCAAACTTAGGAATTTGAAGGTTTCTAAACTTCGCTAAGAGCGTGCCGAACTGACCTATACAACTCAAAATTATACCAAATTTAAAAGATAACTCATACAACATCCTACAAACTTGTCTGTGCGATCAAATCGCCAAAACAACATCATATACATCGAATTAGGCCTCAAAATCCATGAATTCTATCATATTCCATAAAACATCAAATTTCCCATTTTAAGTCTGAAACCCAACAAACGAAATCCGATTTCAACCAAACTGTACAGAAGGTGCTTAAACCATATATAAGACATGTAACGGGCACCGAAACAAAAATACGGGTCCGATACCAAAGTCAACAACACAAGTTCGGAGCATATCCTCCAATATCTGAATAGTCCGCTCGCACTGTCCATCCGTCTGATGATGAAACACTGGGCTCCACTCCACCTGGGTGCCTAACTCTCGCTGAAATGCTCTCTAGAAAAGCGAGGTAAACTGTGCACCCCGGTCCGAAATGATAGATACCGGCACACCATGAAGGTGAACAATCTCTCGGATATAGATCTCAGCTAACCTCTCGGATGAATATGAGACTGCCACAGGAATGAAATGCGCTGACTTGGTCAGCTTATCAACAATGACCCAAACTGCATTAATCTTCTTCCGGGTCAATGGAAGTCCAGTGACGAAGTCCATAGTGATCCTCTCCCACTTCCGCTCAGGAAGCTCAATCCTCTGAGATAAACCACCAGGCCTCTGATGCTCATACTTAACCTGTTGACAATTCAAACACCGCGACACATATGCCACAATATCCTTCTTCATTCTACGCCACCAATAGTGTTGCCGCAAATCCTGATGCATCTTCCCGGCGGCCGGATGAATAGAGTACCGGAACTATGGGCCTCCTCTAAAATTAACTCTCGAATCCCATAAACATTAGGCACACAAACTCGCCCATGCAATCTTAAAACATCATCATCATCTAAGGTCACTTGCTTGGCACCTCCGCGCTGCACCGTGTCTCTAAGGACACACAAATGGGGATCATCAAACTGCCGATCACGGATACGCTCCAATAATGAAGAACGAGCGACCGTACAAGCCAACACTCGGCTAGGCTCAGAAATATCCAACCTCACAAATCGATTGGGCAAAGCCTGAATATCCAAAGCAAGTGGCCTCTAACTGGCCGAAATAAAAGAAAGACTACCCATGCTGGCTGACTTCCTACTCAAAGCATTGGCCACCACATTGGCCTTCCCCGGGTGATATAAAATGGTAATATCATAATCCTTCAATAACTCCAACCATTTCGTCTGCCTCAAATTCAACTCCTTTTTCTTGAACAAGTACTGAAGACTCTTATGATCCTTGAACACCTCACATGCCACGCCATATAGATAGTGCCTCCAAATCTTTAATGCGTGGACAATGGCTGCCAACTCCAAATCATGCACTGGGTAGTTCTTCTCATGAATCTTAAACTGCCTCGAAGCATAAGCAATGAACTTGCCATCCTGCATCAATACTGCACCAAGCCCAATACGGGAAGCATCGCAATAGACTGTATAAGGCCCTAAACCTGTGGGCAAAACCAATATCGGCGCCGTAGTCAGAGCTGTCTTGAGCCTCTGAAAGCTCGCCTCACACTCGTCCGACCATCTTTACTGAGCACCCTTCTGGGTCAATCTGGTCATCGCGGCTGCAATAGATGAGAACCCCTCTACGAACCGACGATAATAGCCTGCAAATCCCAAGAAATTTCGAATCTCTGTAGCTGATGCTGGTCTAGGCCAGTTCTTGACTGCCTCAATCTTCTTCGAGTCAACCTGAATACCCTCTGCTGATACGACATGACCCAGGAATGCAACTGAACTTAACCATAACTCACACTTCGAAAACTTTGCATATAACTAGCTATCCTTCAAAGTCTGAAGAACCTCTCTGAGATGCTGCTTCTCTTCGTGGTTCGAGCAGGTCCAGATTGGTCCTCAATTCATTATTTTTTGCTTCCTCCATGGTTTTTGTGATCCTTATGCTTGGTTCGCTAATCTCCACAGGTATTAAGTCTTCTGAGCCACAGATAAGTGCGAACGTAGTTTCTTCCGAGGCTGTTTTTGAAGTTGTTCTGTATGCCTATAGTACCGCTGGTAACTCATCATGTTATATTCCTTTGACTTTATCCAGCCGCTTCTTTAGATTGTTGATGATGACTTTATTCATTGACTCAGCTTGACCATTAGCCACGGGGTGGTATGGCGTTGAAGTGATCTGTTTGATTCGCCAGCTTTCGAAGAATTCTGTGATTTGCGAGCCTATGAATTGTGGGGAATTATCACACATGATCTCCTTTGGTATCCCAAAGCGGCATATTATGTTTCGCCATAAGAAGCTTTTAAGTTCCTTTTCTCGCACTTGTTTGAAGCTTCTGCCTCTACCCATTTTGTAAAATAGTCGGTTAGCATGAGCAAAACCCGTACCTGTCCTTTAGTTGTGGGAAGAGGTCCTACTATGTCCATACCCCATTTCATGAAAGTCCATGGGGATATTATTGGATGCAATAATTCCGCTGGTTGATGCATGTTATTGGCAAACCTTTGGCACCTGTCGCATTTGGATACGAAGTTCTTGGCCTCTTCTTCCATCTTAGGCCAATAGTGTCTAGCTCTAATTAGGGTTTTCACTAAGGATCTCTCCCCTGAGTGATTTCCACAGTGTCCTTCGTGGACTCCTTTCATTTAAAACTTCGTTTGGTTAGGTCTGAGGCATTTTGCTAGGCCCCCCCCGAATATCTTGCGATATAATGAGTTGCGAATGAGGCAGTATCGTGCAGCTTTACGGCGAAGTGCTTGAGCTATTTTCTTGTCTCCAGGTACTATTCAGGTTTGTTACAGAGATGCTTCAGTGCTGTTTGATCCAGGGTCTACGTATTCGTATGTGTCCTCTTATTTTGCACCATACCTGGTCATGCCTACTGATCCACTGATTGTTCCTATTGATGTATCTACACCGGTGGGTGATTCTATCGTGGTCGATCAAGTCCATCGTTCTTGTGTTATGGTGATTGGGGGTCTTGAGACCCATGTTGATTTGTTGCTTTTAGGTATGGTCGACTTTGATGTTATATTGGGGATGGACTAGTTATCCCCATATCATGCTATCTTGGATTGTCATGCCAAGACGATGACCTTAGCCTTATCGGATTTTCCCCGTTTGGAGTGGAAAGGAACTCCTGGTCATTCTACCCGCAGTGTTATTTCGTACGTGAAGGCTCGGCATATGGTCGAGAAGGGCTGTTTGGCTTATGTGTGCGATTTTAGTGTTGAGGTTCACTCTATTGATTCAGTACCCTTGGTTCTTGAATTTCCTGAGGTCTTCCCTTCAGACCTGCCGGGGATGCCACCTGACAGGGACATTGATTTCTACATTGATATTTCTCTGGGCACCCAGCCCATTTCTATCCTGCCGTATCTCATGGCCCCGCCAGAGTTGAAAGAGTTGAAGGAACAATTGCAGGATTTTCTTGGGAAGGGTTTCATTAGGCCCAACGTTTCTCCTTGGGGTGATCCAGTATTGTTTTTGAAGAAAAGGATGGTTCGATGAGGATGTGCATTGATTACCGGTAATTGAACAAGGTTACAGTCAAGAATAAGTATCCACTGCCGAGGATTGATGATTTGTTCGATCAGCTTCAGGGTGCCAGGGTATTTTCGAAGATAGACTTGAGATCTGGCTACCATCAGTTGAGGATTAGGGCATCCGATGTCCCTAAGACAGCTTTCCGCACTCGGTATGGGCATTACGAGTTTTTAATGATGTTGAACTGATTTTGGCTAGATTCGGTGCAATCGGGAGCTAATTTGAGGGACAAGTGCATTGCAGACTAGTGTCGCGGCCCAGTAGAGGTAAGTAATGGCTATAAATCTTGTCCTGAGAGTATGAAACCCCGTACCTCGTATTTCTTACTGTTTCTAAAATGTCGCTCATGTCGGATAACGAGTATGTGGTGCATACTGACTTTTGGATTGGACAGTGGCGACTAATGAGTTTCATATTTACTCAAAACCTTATGTTAATTATGTTCTGAAATAATTGTGTAATATTTAGGGCTATGAGCCATGTTTGGGGCCTAATGCCGATCGACTTTAACCCCTTGGGGGATATTTTACTGATATTCTCACTACTTGAAACTATGATTTTACACTCAGTCCTTCTTGTGAAATTGTCGACACTCCTATTTAATGATATTACTATTTTTTGAAATGAAATACTATTTTTGGGTCGAGAACCCCATTTTATTTATCGCCCGAGTGGCATGTTAAGAGTGTCTGACTGAGTGTGGCCGAGGGCCAATGTTATGAGGATATTTATGATATGAGATAGGCCGAGAGCCTGAGTGTGATTGATGCCATGATTTGGCTGTTTATTTAGCGCTTGGGCTGAAGGAGCCCCTCCGAAGACGGAGTCTGTACACACCCCCAGTGAATTTGGTTCTTGAGGTTTGGGGGTGTGATTCGAGTTTCAGCGTTGTTTTGAGTGTTCCGAAGGCTCGAGCGAGTGTGTATTATTATTCGGGACTTGTTGGTATATTTGGACTAGGGCTCGGGTGGGACCACGTGCCTTTCGGACACCTATTTTGACCGCAGGTGCGGTTGCTCAGCATTGCAGGTGCGGTCCCAGGCATCGTAGGTGCGATCACCACTGGTCTGGCCAGCTATCGCAGGTGCGGAGCATTTCTTGTAGGTGTGGTCTCCACTTCGCAGGTGCGATCCCAGACCCCCTAGACCAATTCCGCAGGTGCGAGATTATTCTCGCAAGTGCGAGACTGCAGGTGCGGTCCCTAGAGCCGCAGGTGCGAGATCACTGTTCAAGCAGTGAGTTTTAAATACAGGTTTTAAACCCATTTTTCTCATTTTCCATCTTCTTACTTAGGCAATTTCCACCATTTTTAAGAGCTATTAACCAGGTCTCATAAGGTAAGTGAATTCCACCCAAATTTTTTTTTTATGCATGAATCCTAGCCTAATCAACTACATAAACTAGTGCAAAAATTCAAGAAATTGGGTAGTAACCTAGAACTTGTGATAACTTTAGAATTTTCTGTGAATTGGCCATGAAAGCAAGTAAAAAACGTATATTAATGATACTTAGGCCTTGGGTGAGTGTTCCCTTCGAGATCTATAAGAATCCGAGAGAGCGGGCCCGGGTTCGAATTTTTGATAATTTTGGAAGAATGCTAGGAAATGGATAATTAGGATAGATAATTGAATCATTGAATTCTTATTGATATATTTGAGTTGATTATGTCTAGATAATACCATTCCGGAGTTGAATTCTAAAGGAAAGGCGGTGTTAGAGGGTTGATTGCTATACTTTGGACCCGAGGTAAGTGTTTGGTCTAACCTTAGTTTGAGGGAATAAGACTTGAGTATTATTTTCTATTTGCTAATTGTCAAATATGATGTATAGGTATGGTGACTAGTATCTATACATTGGTGTCTAGCATGACCAAGAGTCCCTATATTGTGAATATTCTGACTTTGTTGTAATTTCTATGCCTAATTGATGATTTCTATATGTTGTAAAAGGGCATGTGAAGGGAATCGTAATCTTTAAACATCTTTGGAGCATTGGCTCAAATTAATATATGAGATAATTACATCTTTTGGAGCATTGGCTCAAATTGTAAAAGGAATAGTGATGATATATGAGATAATTTCATCCTTGGAGCATTGGCTCAAATTATGAAACGAACGATGAAGGAAACATTCCATCATTCTTGAGCTCTTTCGTAATGATCTATTGATTCTTGAAATCTAAACTTATGTTATTTCATTCTCTCACAGATGGTGAGGACACGCCGCACCGATCAGAGTGACCAGTCACCAGCTAGATCAGCGAGAGGTCGAGGCCGTGGTAGAGGTAGGGGGCCAGCCAGCGCAGCAATCGGGGCAGTACCTTAGGATCCCCCCATCGATCATGGTTAGGGTTCCGCCGATGGTATCCTAGGGGGACAGGCTCAGGCCCCAACAGTGCCTATGGTTATTCCGGGTCTTCAGGAGGCCCTGTCTCAAATATTGATAGTATGCACCAGTTTGGCTCAGGCAGTCGCCATGCCTTCTTCTGCCACTACAGCTCAAGCCTGGGGAGGCAATCAGACTCCAGCTGCCCGGGCACCTGAGTAGGCTGCACAAGGTATTAAGGCACTGGGAGTAGCCCCAGCTCAGCCAGCTGATCCGGTTCAGGATTACATGGTCCCTGCTATGATTGAGGATGAGCAGTGCAGGTTGGAGAGATTCAGCAGACTTCAGCCTCCGACTTTTAGCGGTACAGATGGCGAGGATGCGCAGGAATTTCTAGATAGGTGCCAGAGGATACTGCACACCGGGGGTATTTTGGAGACCAGTGGGGTCTCATTTGCTACATTTCAATTTGCGGGTGCTGCTTTTACATGGTGGGAGTCGCTCGAGAGGCGTAGACCGGTTGGTTCAACATCTCTTGCATGGAGGTAGTTCTCCACTATCTTCTTGGAGAAGTATGTTCCTCAGTCCCACAGAGAGGAGCAACGTAGGTAGTTTGAGCAGCTGCGCCAGGGAGAGCGATCCGTTACTCAGTACGAGATGAGGTTCTCCGAGCTGGCTAGGTATGCTTCTGAGATTGTCCCTACTGATAGAGAGAGGGTGAGGAAGTTTATGGATTGTCTTTCTTGTCAGCTTCAGTTGCTTATGACTCGGGAAAGGGTATCTGGTGCTTCATTCGAGCAGGTGGTTGATATAGCTCGAGATATTGAGTTTGTTTGCCGCCAGGAGCGAGAGAAGAGGGAGGCCAAGAGTCCTCGTGGTTCGGGTAGCTCCGGTGGTGCTCCCTTCAGGGGGAGAGTTTCAGCAGGGTAGGGGCCATTCATTCAGGCCTCCTCAGTCAGGCCATACTTCTTTCGGTGCCCTCCCAGCTCAGAGTGCATCTCGAGCACCTCCAGTTCAGGGTTCTGTTATGCATGAGTCTTCCAATGGCCATTCAGGTGCTAGGGGTTTCTACAATCCCCACCTCCAGCTCCGGGGAGTTTCTTTGTGTGTGGAGAGTTCGGGCATGTGTGGAGGCACATCAGCTCCAGTCACTTCACCACCCGCCCAGGCAGCCAGGGTTGGTGGTTATTCAGCTAGATGCCGCCCTAGAGGGGGAGGTCGAGCAGGGGGAGGTCAGGCTCGTATATATGCATTTCAAGCCAGGCCGGATTCTATGGCCTCAGATGCCGTGATTGCAGGTATTATTTCAGTCTATTACCGTGATGCTCTGTCTTTATTTGACCCTAGTTCTACATATTCCTATGTTTCTTCATATTTTGCCGGTTTTCTAGGCATGCCCCGTGAGTCTCTAGTCACCTCTATTCATGTGTCGACTCCAGTAGGCGATACTGTTGTTGTGGACCGTGTGTATCGGTCGTGCACTATATCTATTGGGGGTTTGGAGACCCGAGTGGATCTAGTGTTACTTAGCATGGTTGATTTTGACGTGATTTTGGGCATGGATTGGTTATCTCCGTGCCATGCTGTTCTTGATTGTCACGCTAAGACTGTGACCTTAGCTATACCGGGGTGTCCAAGGGTTGAATGAAGAGGTTCTTCCGATTATATGCCTAGCAGGGTGATTTCTTACCTCAAGGCTCGGCGCATGGTTGAAAATGGGTGTTTATCTTATTTGGCCTTTGTGAGGGATTTCGTGGCATGTGAGGTGTTCAGGAATCATAAGAGTCTTTAGTACTTGTTCAAGCAAAAGGAATTGAATTTGAAGTAGAGGAGATGGTTGGAGTTGTTGAAGGATTATGATATTACCATCTTATATCACCCGAGGAAGGCGAATGTGGTGGCCGATGCATTGAGTAGGAAGTCAGCTAGCATGGGCAGTCTTGCTTTTATTCCGGACAGTCAGAGGCCGCTTGCTTTGGATGTTCATAATTTGGCCAATCGATTTGTAAGGTTGGATATTTCTGAGCCTAGTCGAGTGTTGGCTTGTACGGTCGCTCGTTCTTCATTGTTGGAGCATATCCGTGATCGGCAGTTTGATGATCCCTATTTATGTGTTCTTAGAGACATGGTGCAGCGGGGAGGTGCCAAGCGGGTGACCTTAGATGATGATGGTGTTTTGAGATTGCAGGGGCGAGTTTGTGTGCCCAATGTTGATGGGGTTCGAGAGTTGATTTTAGAGGAGGCCCATAGTTCCCGATACTCTATTCATCCGTGCACTGCGAAGATGTATCATGATTTGCAGCAACACTATTGGTGGTGTAGAATGAAGAAGGATATTGTGGCATATGTGGCGCGGTGTTTGAATTGTCAACAGGTTAAGTATGAGCATCAGAGGCCTGCTGGTTTATTTCAGAGGATTAAGCTTCCCGAGTTGAAGTGGGAGAGGATCACTATGGACTTCGTTACTGGACTTCCATTGTCCCGGAAGAAGTTCGATGCAGTTTGGGTCATTGTTGATAGGCTGACCAAGTCAGCGCATTTCATTCCTGTAGCAGTTTCCTATTCATCCGAGAGGTTAGCTGAGATCTATGTCCGGGAGATTGTTCGCCTTCATGGTGTGCCGGTATCTATCATTTCGGATGCGCAGTTTACCTCGCGTTTCTAGAGAGCAGTTCAGCGAGGGTTAGGCACCCAGGTGGAGTTGAGCACAGCATTTCATCGTCAGACGGATGGACAGTCCGAGCGGACTACTCAGATATTGAAGGATATGCTCGGGTCTTATTTACTTTGGAGGATCATGGGATCAGTTCTTGCCTTTAGCAGAGTTTTCCTACAACAACAGCTACCGGTCGAGTATCCAGATGGCTCCTTATGAGGCTTTATATGGTAGGCGGTGTCGAACTCTGGTTGGGTGGTTTGAGCCGGGAGAGGCTCGGTTGTTGGGTACAGATTTGGTTCAGGAGGCCTTGGACAAGGTCAGGATCATTTAGGATAGGCTTCTTACAGCTCAGTCCAGGCAAAAGAGTTATGCAGATCGCAAGGTTCGAGATGTGGCTTTCATGGTTGGTGAGCGATTATTGCTCCGAGTGTCGCCTATGAAGGGCGTGATGAGATTTGGGAAGAAGGGCAAGCTTAGCCCTAGGTTCATTGGTCTGTTTGCGATTCTGGATCGAGTGGGAGAGGTGGCTTATAGACTTGCATTTCTGCCTAGCCTATCAGCCGTGCATCCAAATTTTCATGTGTCCATGCTTCGGAGGTATCACGGCGATCCAGCCCACGTGTTAGATTTTAGTACTGTCCGATTGGACAAGGACTTATCTTATGAGGAGGAGCCGATAGCTATTCTAGACCGGCAATTTCGCCAGTTGAGATCCAAGAGTTTCCCTTCTGTTCGTGTTCAGTGGAGAGGTCAGCCTCCTGAGGCATCGACCTGGGAGTCCGAGTCCGATATGCGCAGCTGTTACCCTCATTTATTTCCCGACTCAGGTATTTCTTTCTACTGTCCGTTCAAGGACGAACAGTTTTTTTAGAGGTGGAGAATGTGACGACCCAAAGGGTCATCACCTATGTTATTACCTATTCTGTACTTCCGAGGCCTTGAAAACCTCATTTGTAGTTGCCTCAATTTGCGTGCGCAGTGCGGCCGCGTAGCCTGACAACTTAAATATGAAAAATGCTAAGATTTGATATTAAAACGAATAAATTTGACTTCGTTCAACATTTTGGGTAAACGGACCCGGACCCGTGATTTGACGGTCCCGGAGGATTCGTAGGAAAATATGGGACTTGGGGGTATGCCCGGAATCAAATTTCGAGGTCCCAAACTCGAGAAATGACTTTTTGAGTGAAATTGTTTTCTTAAAATATTTAAGGAAATTGAAAATGAAATCTGATTAGAAGGTGATGGTATCGGGCCCGTATTTTGGTTCAGGCGCCTGGTAGAGGTCCTATATATGGTTTAAGCACCTTCTATACAGTTTGGTTGTAATCGGATTTCGTTTGTCGTGTTTCATACTTAAAATGGAAAATTTGATGTTTTATGAAATGTGATAGAATTCATGGATTTTGAGGCCTAATTCGACGTATATGATGTTGTTTTGGCAATTTGATCGCACGGGCAAGTTCGTAGGATGTTTTGTGGGTTATCTGTGAAATTTGGTATCATTCCGAGTTGTATAGGTCAGTTCGGCACGTTGTTAGCGAAGTTAGAAAACTTAAAAATTCCTAAGTTGGGTTCATGATGTTTGGGGGTGTTAGCGTTGTTTTGAGTGTTCTGAAGGCTCGAGCGAGTCCGTATTATGACTTGGGACTCGTTGGTATATTTGGACTAGGGCTCGGGTGGGCCAGGTGCCTTCCGGGCACCTAACGAGACTAAAAAAACCAGCAAACACAGGTGCTGGTGCACCTGCTCTGATGTGACCCAGGTGCGGTTGCCCAGCATCGCAGGTGCGAGACCGCAGGTGCGGTCCCAGGCATCGCAGGTGCGATCACCACTGGCCTGGACAGCTATCGCAGGTGCGGAGCATTTCTCGCAGGTGCGAGACCGCAGGTGCGGTCCCAGGCATCGCAGGTGCGATCACCACTGGCCTGGACAGCTATCGCAGGTGCGGAGCATTTCTCGCAGGTGCGAGACCGCAGGTGCGGTCTCCACTTCGCAGGTGCGATCCCAGACCCCCTAGCCCAATTTCGCAGGTGCGAGATTATTCTTGCAAGTACGAGACCGCAGGTGCGGTCCCCAGAGCCGTAGGTGTGAGATCACTATTCAGGCACTGAGTTTTAAATACGGGTTTTAAACCCATTTTTCTCATTTTCCATCTTCTTCATTAAGCGATTTCCACCATTTTTAAGAGCTATCAACCGGGTCTCATAAGGTAAGTGAATTCCACCCGGAAAATATTTTGATGTGTGAGCGTGTAATTTTTACTCACCGTATCGTTCTATAAAAATCTCAATAAACCAAATGATTTCATGAATTTTGTTGATTTTTCAGTAATTGATTGTGAATTACTTGCATTTTTGCATATCCATAATTCATCTTTCAAAATTATTAAAATTTGCATCACTATTATCAAGGAATTATGAAGTTATTATTTATAATTAATTAAATAATAGACAAATGACGAGTATTTAACGTAATGTAGTTTTTAATAACTAATTACTATAAAAATTAAATATTTTTATTCGATAAATCATAGATTTAATTAAGAATATATAATTGTTTTTTTATTCTTAATTAATATGTAAATAGATTGAAAAATAAGGTTTAATATTAGTTGCTAATATTTGTTGGATTAAATTAGATTTGGAATTATTTAGGTTAATTAGTTAATTAATTGAGAAAAAAACCAATTTCGGACCTGGGCTTGAAACTGCCCAGGCCCAAACCCAATCCCTACAAACT
>ML364634.1:6032-20614 GCA_005239505.1 Nicotiana paniculata
AAATATGTACAAATTGTTGTTTTGCCTTCGATTCACTCTAAACTCGAATCTCTGTGTCTCCCTGTGAATCTCCCCTTGTAGTTGTGTTTTAGGAGTCTATTTATAGGTTTAGGGTGAACCCTAACCGTGTAGGAGACTTCTATTTCAATTAGAAAACACTTAAACTCGTCAAAACTCGGTTTCTGGCCGACTGGGGACCCTGGCGTTTGGACCAAAACGCCTGGCTAACGCCAGGCTAGGGCTTGCGTTTCAGCCCAAACGCCTGGCTAGCGCCAGGGTGGGGCTGGCGTTTCAGCCCTAACGCCTGGCTAACGCCAGGTATGGTCAGGCTGTTTGGCTCTGTCGCCCGGCTATCGCCCGGGTGTCTCCTTTCGCGTATTTTTCGACGTATTTGCATCCTTTTAGCTCCGTTTCCATCTCCACTTCACCTACACATGAAATAAACTCCATTAAGCACATAACAAGTGTAATTTTATCATTAATGCGCATAAAATGTAAGGTATATCACATGTTAAACTATGCAATTTAGTCTCGCATCAGGGGCCCAAAACCAAATATACACACAACCTCAAAACACATCCTACGGACTTATTCGAGTGATCAAAACACCAAAACAACATCATAAGCATCCAATTAAAACATCAAAATCAATGAAATTTCTCAAAACTTCTTTAAGCATCATTTTTTTGCATTTAAGATCCGAATCACGTCAAACTAAGTCCGTTTGTTACCAAATTTCACATATCGCACATCTAAGACATATCGAACCTGTACCGGGCTCCGGAACCATGATATGGGCCCGATATAACAGGTTTCACCCTAAAATTTCATTTTCAAAAACCTTTATAATTTTTTTTCCGAAAACAATTTTCTTTAAAAATTCATATCTCGGACTTGGGACCTTGGAATTCGATTTAGGGCATGCGCCCAAGTCACATATTTTCCTACGGACCCTCTGGGACTGTCAAATCACGGGTCCGGGTCCGTTTACCAAAAACGTTGACTGAAGTCAACTTTATTCAAATTTCCAATACAAAATTATCATTTTTATCAATTTTCACATAAAGGCTTCCCGGCTACACGCCCGGGCTGCGCACGCAAAATCGAGGTGAGATAGAAAAAGGTTTTCACGACCTTGGAACACAGAATTAGCTAGAAATATACGAGATGACCTTTTGGGTCATCACAACACATGAGTGAATTCTCATAATCATAAAACATGCAAATCCTCAGGTAATAGTCTATGCCACCCTAATCCTTCCGGGATCCGCCTACCCATGACATGCCATTTCCCCCATGGCTGACCGTCTAACTTTTCCAAATTTCGAGTACTTGCGTCATTCTCAATCTCCACCTCTGCAAGGCATAACTGATTCACCCGAATACCTCGAACTGAAACTGATACGACACATAACCTCGCACTCAACTTATCAACCATAGACTTCCTCCACTTTTCTTAAGCCATAGATCAAGATAAACAATAACTCACAATGCCCATACGTTAACACCGCCAGAATACCGCAGTGAGATTCAATCAAACCTTCCATAAGCTCATATAACACGACCCATCTTATACCTTAATCCAATTCACACTCACCTTAGGAATGATGATAACTCCAAATCAATACATAGCGACTCAATTCGCACTCACTTTGAGTGATTCCATTCCACGAGACTACTTTGTCTCCAAGCCCATGAACCGTTCCATGCTCTCCTTGCACGCATATTCACATCTTCGACCGGTATACCCATTCCGATAACCCTTCTACGAACCAAAGTCATTTTTCTCATTGTTTCCTTAAAATGCTACTCTTTACGCCGAAGATAACATAGAACACTCCGACCATATCCTCTTTCTCAAAATTCTGCTGCAAAAGCTCGATTCTTAACCATACTGTGGGCTTGAAATCCTTAGACACCACATTCTGACCTTGGAATTTACAATGACCGTTGTTGAGAGTCACCCACTCTGGCCTGGTCCCGAACATAATCAACTCCACGACTTTGCTGGAACCTTAACATCCTTCTCGAATAAACTCTCGACTGAATCACTTCCCTTGCAAATTACCTCTGTACTAAGCATAAATCTTGAATCTTTCCAAACTAAACCTGATTCAATAAGGCCAATCCTTGCACACATATATCAAATCCTATGCTCAATTACTACTCATGTCTTCTTCCCTTAGCTGTAATAACCAACTAATATGCCGATGACCAAAATTTTTCACCAGTGGATAACTATGAAACCTAATCGTAGGTGGTGGAACTCTCCCACTTAACCTGAAGCTTCTATTACACAAATCAAGAACTCACCAAGAATCTTCCTTCATTGTTGACATGATCCTGTATAACCAACTCGCCAAATTCCTTGAAATCCTTTCGTTAGCATTTCACAAGAACTCTGATTCATTAACCACATTCTCAACCCCCGTTTTACTGAATAGTCAATAAAATCCCTCGAGAAAACTCCGTCAACCACGCAACAACTGACCTGCTCACAGAAGATAACCCACCTGCGAAAATTACCAACTGACACCTTCCAGCGTCGCTGTACTGCACAATCTCTATGACATCAATACCCCATCCTACACCCGTTCCCATTTACCAACTTTACCAATCTGTCTGCTCCTCATGGACATCTACTAAATGCGCGACAATACGTTCAAATTCACAGCTATGCTGCATCCTTCTTCATATCGAGCAACACCTCTCTGTAGTATCCAATGTTCCGCCGAAATAGCTAATATTTCAATTTAAACTCGTGGACCCAGCCATCATCCACTAAAATTCTCAAGTCGCTCAAACCTTCTCCTCAAGATGTGCAACTATCTTACCACATAAGTCATATGCTACGCTGCCACTCTCCCACTTTGGTCAAACTCACTCCTTTAAGCAACTGCTCGACTTCCGCTTCTTACACCTGGCCTTCTAGAATTTAACCATTTCCTAACACTTCCCACATGTCTTTCCTCATCGTATGTTGCCCAGTTGTCGCCTCAAATAAATATCATTATCTGTAGCACTTAAACCAGCAGACCACAACAATTTCAAAACTCTCTGAAGATCATCTTTCCTGAGGTGGCGACGCTAGAAACACCGATCCGATCATGAACCACCGCACACCGCGATCTCTAACAGCCGCTTCCCGGACACCATTTCACAATACCATGCCACGAAGGAAAATCTGAAGAAGATCATAACACCGGCGAACTTAACACATTCTATTTGATCAAAGACGATGATTACTACATCACAGATGAAGATTCCACCTCACTTGAAAACACCAAGTCTTATTACTCTATCAACCCAAACTTGAAAAATTCTAGTCCAATTGCCTTTCCTCCGCAGGAAATAAAATACCGAATTCTCAGAATCATGCTCTGAGTAGAACTCCTATCAAGCCATTCATTGCCCCGAAGTATGGGCAAGAATCCTATCATCATGTCAATACAGTGTGATAACCAATCATAAGCATCATAACAACCTTAGCATAGCCTCAAAGCTCTCAGAAACACAACTACAGAGCTGAAACAACATAATATCCTCCCGCGGAGCAACGACAATAGCCCCAACCAATTTCGCACGGAAATACATCATGCACCATACCTGTATCACCATTACAATTCCTCAAATTATCGATTTATACCAAGCGCTTAGTGACGTGCAAGATTGAGTAGCAAGAAACGTAGGCATAAGCCTCAAAGGAATCAAACCGCACGATAAGGAATCAACAAGTGAAGTACTCCTAACAGCCCTGTAGACTCTCGAAGATAAGTACAGACGTCTCCGTACTGATCCGCAAGACTCTACTAGACTTGCTCATGCCTCGTGAGACCTAAGGGAACCTAGTGCTCTGATACCACGTTGTCACGGCCCAAAATCCATCAAGGTCGTGATGGCACTAGACACCACAGTCAGGCAAGCCAGCACTCAATGGTTAATTAAATTCCTATTTTAGTATTTTGAAAATCGTTACTTTTTAGTTCATTATATAAAGATCAAATAAAGTTACCGAGTAAACCACGATGTTTTAAATAATTCAATTGACAAATACATCCCAAAGTCATCCCAGAACCCGGTGTCACAAGTGCATGAGCAGTTTCTAAGGAAAACCAAATGAAATATAATAACCGTTCAGAATACAAATGGGACAGTAAATAAAGTATAATACATCTGAGGAAGACTGTATTGGCTGGGGGTCATCTCGAGTGGAGCAGCTCTCCTAAGTCTCCAGGTCAGCCACATCACTGTGTCAAGCGAGGCCACAAGATATACATGTAACTGTGCAATAAAAATGCACAGCAAGTGTAGTATGCGTATGAAAACAACGTGTACCTAGTAAGTATCCCGCCTAATCTCGAAGAGGTAGTGACGAAAGGTCGAATTTGATACTTGCTAGAGGTCAATGTTAATAAAATCAAGGGTGAGACTAAGCATGGATATCATAGATAATTAACAAATAGTGATAAGAAATAACCACTTCTTCCACATTTACAAACTTTAAATCTTCGTCATTTCAGTTGAAAACTTATAATTCAAGGCCACTAAACAGTAAAAAAAAATCTCAGAAAGTACTCAGCAAATATCATGCACAAGAAATGCCGAGGGTCGAACGGCTCGAACCAACGATAAATGTAAATTGTGCACTGCCAAAGAGTCGAACAGCTCGAACCATAGATGAATCTATTACCCCGCTCGCGAATCGATCATGCGACGCGTTCATATATAAATAATAGAGTTACCCTACTCGCGAATCATACATGCAAATCAGGTACTTATATATACACACATTCACACAATAAATTCACATTTTTATCAAAAAAACAATCACCCAAGGAGGTGATAAAATTCTCTTTTAATGGACGCGAAGATAGTATTTAAATCTTTTCCAGAAATTCATTTACCAAGTTCGATATGGTTTAAACACTTTAATTTCACCAGTAAGGTTACAAGTACGGAAAGTAAAACATACTTTTGGGGCCTAGACTACCCGGACATAAGCATAATAGTAGCTACGCACGGACTCGCGTCACCTCGTGCGTACGTAGCCCCCGAAAATAGTAGCACATATTCAATTATTTCACCTATGCGGAAAATTTCATCTTACAAGATTAGAAAGGAGACTTACCTCGCTCCAAAGATTCATAACCGGCCTCCAAGCCCTTCCGACGACTCACATTGATGCGCAACGCCCCAAAACTATCCAAATAACGGGCAAACCAATGAAAATACACTCTAATACTTATAACAATTCAGTTTATATAAATTACCAACTCCGCTCCCAAAGTTGACAAATCACTGTCGGGCCCACGTGCCCGGATTCTAAAATTTTCAAAGATAAAGTTCACCCATAACCACTCAATTATATAAGTTATTACCAATCCCATGCCCAAATTCGTGGCCAAAATCAAAAAATACAAATTTATAGGTCTTCTACCCAAAACCCATAATTTCCATCAATTTCCATGTTTAAATCCTTATGAAATCATGTATTTAACCTAATACATGCAAGAATTACTTACCTCATAGAAGATGATGAAATCCCCTCCCTTCAAGGCTCCAAAATCGCCAAACCAAAGTGAGAAATGAGTGAAAAATGGCCAAATCCCCTCTTAAAATACACACCGCCCAGACCCGGCCTCCGCACCTATGGCCTCCAGCCTCGCACCTCCGCGCCCGCAGGTGCGCCCAAGCACCCGCGCCTGCGGCTTCCTCCTTTCCAACCGGGCTCTGCACCTGCGCTCCCTCTCCCGCTTCACTTTAGAATTCACTTCCGATCGCGCTCCTAACACCAGAATCACCATACAGAGCTATACCCAGACTCGGAATCCCAAACGGACATCAATAACACTGAAATGCACTTCAACCCAGACTTATGGAATTTCTAAAATACTAACTTTCATAATATGCGCTGCAACGCTCCCGGGTCATCCAAAACCCGCTCCGAACATACGCCCAAGTCCCAAATCATCAGACGAACCTGCTGGAACCTTCAAATCCTGGTTCTAAGGTCGTTTACTCAAACATCCAATCTTAGCCAATTTTTCCATCTTAAGGCTTCTGAAATGAGAACTTTCTTTTCAATTCGACTCTGAACTTCCCGAAATTCAATTTCGAGCACGCCCACAAGTCATAATACCTGAAATGAAGTTGCTCGTGGTCTTAAACCGCCAAACGACGCGTTAGATCTCCAAACGACCGATCAGGTCGTTACACAAGATATCATAATTTTCGTTATGTCCTTCGATTTTCATTTCATTTTGAAGTTTAAAAATCCTTATTGATTTATTAAATTCCTGGATCAGACATATTTATGAATAATCTTTTTGAACGTATGTTTATTATATCGTTGGAGAAAATCCGTCTTTTTTATATCTTTTAATCGTTGATTTTGAACGCATGTTTATCATATCGTTGAAGTAAAATTCCTTTTGAACGCATGTTTATCGATAATAGAAAAGAATACAATTTTGTCAGCATTTTATCGTGCCATCTGGCAATAGTGCTAAAAGGAACAAATGTAATAAGATGATGTACACCGATTGGGATCTGAGCTGTCAAACTACTGACTGTTGCAAAAACAAAAAGTAAAAAATATAAGTCAAAGAAACAATTAATATGAATAAATTGTTGCAATCAGTAATTTCATCATTTATCTTCTATTCGTGGAAGCTTTACATTATGATTCGTTTTTCCATTTTTGTTAAAAGAATATATACATTAAATTTTAAAATACTTTAAATTGGCGCACAAACGTATTTCGATCTAGTGAATACAGATCATGTTGGTCTGTCAACATTTGTCTTTTTTTTAATTTTCTCCAATCTATATTCAAAATCATTAATTTTTTTAGGATCTTAATTCACTTATAACGTAAAACAAAATTCAAATTCTCTTTTTATTTTGGACATAGCAACCATAATATAGTTGATCAAACACTCTACTTTTACATAAAGGGGAAAATAACTCTACCATTATGTGAAATCCTATTTTTGCCATATTGTTCAGACTTGCATAAAATACTCTACTGCTACTTCAGAGTTCAGAGTAGTAGAAGTGATCAGTATATTGCATAAAACACTTGTGAGAGTAAATATTAGCGTCGTCGTACTCCTCACTTTCTCTTTCTGTGTTATCACTGCGATCCCCACATTTTTAGAGTTTTATTCCTCAATTTCTCTACCAGTCACATGTTACGTGTCAGACACCTCATCATATGCTAATTACAGCTCGACTTAGTGCGTGAGAACATCTGACGTGCCATCCCCTGATTGGCTGGTGATTTCTCTCTCATGCATTCATGAAAATTTGAAAAAGAGAGATACACATAATAAGTGTACATATTACAACAATACATATTTTAAAGGAGAGATAACAGACTTTAAAACCTTTCCTTTTCATTCCGCCTATATAGAGTCAGTCTTTGTGCCTCTATTTTTATTGTATAATAATTTCCCCCTTTCATTTTTTTTTATTCTATCATCATGTTTTTTCTCTCATTTGTTTAAGTGTTTCACACACTCCCCCTCATCCTCTATTTAGAATTTCATTTCTTTTCGCAAACCTAAGAGAGGGTTTCTCTTGATTTTTCCCTCACATCATATTCAGACATCTTAGAATCCATCCAACATTCCTTTCTGGGTGTCTTCCGCTCTTAGTTTTCTGTCTAACTTTTTCTTGGTCTAAAAGTCTGATCTGAAGTCTTGATTGAGGTGAAGATATATTTTTTCTTCATTTCTGATTGTTTTTTTTCACGCGTTTTTTTAGCTCATCTGTTTTGCTGATTATTTTTATCTCTTTTCTTGAAATGATTTTGAATGTACATTTTTGTGATTTATTTTTGTTTATTTTGTTCTGGTTGGTTTAATTATTTATGTATCTGTACTTTCTTTGGGTTTGTTATACTAAGTGCGCTTCTGGTAGTAGCTTTCGTTTTTTTGGCCTGTGGGGTTTATCCTTTGGGTATATCGAAATCGTTGGCAACTGGCAAACCTCTAATTTGGCTATTGTAGTTTTTGTGAATGATTTTGCTTAGATCTAATGTGAATTTAGCGTAGCTTGATTGTGTTGCAATAATTTTATGTGAATCTTTGAAGTCATGATAAAACTTTGTCTTTTTTGAACCTTTTCAAGTTAATTGACGGGAAAGTAAATTATTTAGAAAATCCTAACTAAAGTAGCTTAAATTATCGGTATATGGTTCTTTTTACAGTTCATTGAGCTTGTTCAGTGCATTTGTTTGATTGTAACGCATGTTGATTCGATGAAATGAATGATTTTTTCCGTCATTGAGAATTAGGGTTTCTTCCATTAATGGCTTTCACACTTATTCACTAAATGGAGTACATTAATGTATGTTATCATATCATAATTATCACATTAAATGTAGTGGATTAGATTAGATTAATTAGATGACATAACTTTGAATTTACAGGTGCATACAAATTAATCACATATAAATTTCAATATCTTTGACATGTTTGTGTTAGATTCAAATAATATTTGTGTATACCAAATAGTTATAGTTTCTCCAGCTTATTGACTGGATTTTTATTTGTGGTGGTGAATTCTTCATTTTATGTAGTGTTTTACATGGAGAAGGGTGCCCCATCAGTGGAAGGAAATGATTCTGATACTGTTGTGTTCAAATTATCGGGATCCCAGCTCTTACCGATTGGAGGAATATTTATTGATCTTAATCTTCCAATGCCAGTGAAAGAGAAAGAGAATTGTCACCATTTTTCGATACGGTTAGTCTCCAATTTGTAATTTGTTATTTTTTGTAATTAGTTACCAAAAATTGTATTTGTTTTCCTTTTCACTCGCTTTGCTGACTTAGTTGATCTAAAATAAATTAATTAGTTGTATTAGCATGATTTAACGAGCATAAAATAATGGTGCCTATAAATTTTCGGCTCTTGCTGTCTCACTAACATTATTCCAAGATGCATAGGTATTAACTATATATATGTCTGGATCTTTTAGCAGTTGGATAAATTATTAGGAATTAATTGATCCATCCACTCCTTTTGCCGTTGTATTTTCCTTTTTCAAATTAATTTTTTGAATAATGTTATATTGATATTGAAAGTTTACTTTGTAGTAGGGGTGGCAAATGGGAGGGTCGGGTCGAATATGAGCGGGTCATAACCGGGTAATTCAAAAAACGGATAAAGTACCCGACCCGACCCGTATTTGATACGGATAAAAAATGGGTTATCCGGCGGATAATATGGATATCCACATGATCGCAGCCTTCTAGAATATGATCACTTTTGGGAGAATTTATATTCTCCCAAACTTGAGAAACTTCCAATTTGAGGCTTTATATATGTAAAAATTAAACTCATTAGTTATACATTGGTTATCTATTTTCTAAGTGGATAATATATTTGTTATCCATATTTGAGCCATTTTTAAAAAGATCATTATTCAATCCATTTTTTAATAGATAATATGGGTGGATAACTGTATTCTTTTCTACTCTACAGTGACAAAATTATCCTTGTCTAGAAGTTGTAGTACTCTCCTCACGATACAACTAGTTAGGATATTCTCATTTTTCTTCACCTATCAAATAAAATTCTTAAATGGATGCAAAACTCTACCATGACCATCTAAAATCGAAGGGCATCTAGGATACTCCTCCATTAAATTAGGGTTGATGGTTTACATGGTCAGTCAACTTTGAAAAATTGGCCATCAAAACAATGTAAATTTCTTTTGTCTTTTAAAAATTACTTAACTTTACCTAGTTTACTTAAATGACATTCTTGCCAGATCTTTTACTTTCCGGAGAATTTATTTTAAGGAAAAAGTATTAAAACTTGAACTATTTTAAAGCTCAACCAACCCGTTTACCCAACACTTGATCTGTCCCACGTATATGAGTCGACTTTAATATATTCTCTACACTATATTCAATTGGAATTAACGAAAGTTTTTGTACTTTTGGACAATAATTTATATCATCAGATTTTTCAATTCTCATCTCAAATATTATATTACATCAAATTTAAAATAACCGAATTTTGCGAATATTTGAATTGAAAATTTACAAAATATTTGAGAATTTTTTTAATGATTCCGGGTATTACAAAAAGTGTTGTTAAAGTTAAATAAACTTTAAAAGAGTTAATTTGTATCACTGAATTTTTACGATAATAATTTATATCATTGAACTTTAATTTTCAGTTCCTTTGCACTTGACTTAGAGCCTAATGGCAACGAATTTAAAAAATAAATTAGAATAAATGCTAAACAGTTGAAGAACTATAATTCTAAGTAGTTGAGAGAATAATCTGAGTTATAATAGAATGGTTAAATTTATTTAATTTTTTTTATGTGTCTTTCATAATCATCTATTAAATGTTGACTTTCAAAAGTTTATCTTGCCCTTCTCATCGCAGTGTTAAATTTGTTTTAAGTAGTTCATTTAACTTTTAAATTTGATATAGAATAAAATTTGAAATGGAAACTGAAAAATTTAATGATATAAATTATATCCATAACTACAAAATTTTTCAAATTAAGTACAATTACATTAGAACTAAGAAATTTTAAAGTCGATCTATATATATGGGATAGGTCATGTATTGGGTAAAATGGTGGGTTGGATATTAAAATGGTTCATTTTTTTAATAATATTTTTTTAAAATTAAATTTTGTCATGCCATTTAATCTGACTGGGATGTAAAAAATTCTGACAAGAATGACCATTTAAGTGAACTAGCTAGATAAAGTTGAATGATTTTTAAAAAAACAAAAGAAAATAATATGATTTTGATGTCCAATTTTACAAAGTTGAATGACCATCCAAGCCATCAACTCATAGCAAAATTCTATTTTCTTCATTGCTTTCAAGAGCCCCTAATCTTTTTTTCTGATACAGTGGATATGTAGCTGAGATGAGAAAAAAGGACATGAAAATTTGTTCACCCTTTGGATCAAGCAGTAAGGCCGAGGATGAAGTTGCTCCTCTAGACATTCCCAAATTTAAGTCGTGGCGATGTAAAAATTGCATGAGTGAGGTCGGAGCCGAAACGTGTGTACATTATAAGGCCTCTACTAGTGGCGTGCAATATCTATTGCCAGAGATGTCAGATTCACGGAAAGGTGACAAAAACAAAGCGATCATGGAAGATCACATTGATACTGATGACAATGACTTTATATTGTCATGGAAACGCAATAAAGAGATATTCACTCTAGTTCAAAATACGACTGGTAATATTTCTATATATATAATAATGCTAGCTAGCTATTTGTTCAGCTGTTTTTAACTTGATGTATATATGTTATGTATTTCCCAGTTTCCACAAGTGTTAGCAAAGAGGAGACTGGCAATCCAGCTACTGAGTCTACTCAAGAAACAACAACAAAGAGCCCAGGTAATTTAAGAGCATTATTGTTTTGTGTGTATCAATATTTTCTTTAGGTTTTAATTTGCACTTGTTCATTACTGTTAGGATTGACAACGCTGCCTTTTCTTTTGAAAACAGTTGCTAATTTGTTGAGCAACAATACAAAGATTGCGGAAGAAGTTCGTTATGATATTGATCCAGAGATCATAGAAATAGGCTCTCAAAATGTTGAACAGAGAAGTGCTTCAATCACTTCAGATGAAATACAAGTACTTGGTAGCAAAGAAAGGGTTCTTAATATGAGAAATGTGAATTTAAATAGATCACCTTCTGTTGAATTGATAGAGGTCACTGAAACATCTAAGGGAAGTGATGATGATAATTTGCCAGTAAATAGTCAGTGTGATTTGCATGAGGATATTGCAAATGATCTACCCCGCAGGAAAACTCGCAAGGTGCGCTTGTTGACGGAGATATTGCTGGCTGAAAAAGCCAATGTGGAGATGAATTGTGCCAATGCAGAACAATCCATGCCCATCCTACTTTCTGATGGAGATACGGTTGGTGCACCAAAGGATAATGTATCCTTTCTTGAGGATGCGAGAAAGGGTAACAAGATTTCTCTGAAGAAGAGAAGGACGTCTCAAGAAGATAACCGCAAGTCAGAGATGAACTTAAATGGTAAGATGTCTAAAAGATATAAGGCCTCCAATAAAAAAGCTGAGAGGAGGAGTTCTATGGAGATTGAAGTTTCTGATTCGCGTCCAATTGAGAATGGATCAGACAGAGAACGTCTACAGAGTCGCAGCAAAAGTGTGAAAATAAAGCATAGAAGTGATCATAAGGACTCTGGAGTAAATAAAAAGAAACATAAGCATGATCAACTTGCCAGTGGATATTCTCCTCAAATTCTCCCGGAGGGGAAAAGCGCTGGTATTAGCACAAATGGATACGGTGGTACTAATATTCTCTTTCAATCGTCAAGTGCTTCCACCGCTGAAAAAGTTGAAACTCATTTGAGGAATGAGTCATTGCATGGAAAAGAAAGAAACTCTGATTTGTGCTGGAATAGTAACAAGTTGCTTGAAGTTAGACATGCCTCTTCTCCTATGAATGTGGCTCAAGACAAAATTTTGCCAAGGAAAAGTTCGAGGAAAGATGTTGTACAAATGCCGACTGGTATGAGAGTGGTGACTTCTCAGCTAGAAAATGAGTTATCTGCTAATGCGAGGTTAGACCTGTCTTTAAGCAGCTCCAAGGATACTGAGAAACGTGTTGAAAATGATAGTATTATCCAAAGTGAAAACATGACAAATTGGCAGTTGATTCTACAAAATAGCAGTAAGAGTTGTGATCCGAAAGATAACTCTTTCATGAGACAGTCAAATGTATCTGAATCAGGTCAATCTTTGAGAAAAGGCGTGAACGCTCTTGTAAGACAGTCAAATGTGTCTGAATTAGGTCAATCTTCGAGGAAAGAAATGAATTCTCTTGTAAGACAATTAAACATTCCTCACTTATTTAATGATAAAGTGAACAGCACTGAGATGACTCAGGTTCAGGAGCCACAGTTCAAACTGTGGGGCAATTTAAAACAAAGTCAGCAGAAACAATCAAATGGAGGGCAAGTTTCTGCTCCTGTTCCCATTAGATGGGGGCTGCAAGATGGTGAAGGATCAAAACCTGAATTGTCTCCCACTAGGCAGAGCATATTATTTGGACATGCTAATCCACAAAAATATCTCCATTCGAAAGGGAGGACTATCAGTGACATAAAGAGTATGGATTCTGAAAGCCAGAGCAAGTGGCATCAAACTTCAAATCCTTATTCAGCATTGCAGTTACTCAGCCGTGCGGATCAAAGAACTCCACTACCTCCTGCTTTCAATGTGGACACAAACAAACTTCACTATCACCCAGGGAATATTTACATGGATGGAAACCAAAGTATTCACAATGGATCATTCTTATCTCGTCATCATCCCAAGGAGTCTTCTGGTGTTCGGATTGGTGGTTATACTGCTGGTTATAGTTCACAACAACCTTTTCCGTACTTAAATGGTAAAACTTCAATTCCCTTCAAATTCATATGCATTTTTACCTCTTGTTTGGTCCATTTACTGTTTCATGTAAATGAAAAATATTCTAACAGGATGTTAATTTACAGATCAAGTATCTCATCATGCACCTGTGCAACTTGGCGGAAGAAATTTGCAGCAATCTGTGTCATCAAGTGGCCTCTGGCGGACCACTCCAGAATATGGTCCTGGAAATAATGTTTCAAGAGGAGTCATCGGTACTTCAAGTTCAATGGTGCATTCGTTGCCGAGTGAAAATGCTTCCAGGTCATTAGACAGCAGTACCTCTATAATTGTATTGCCTGTCTCTATTATTTCAAAAAAGAATCCACCTTGTCTTCTAAATCAAAACCCTTCAGAAATTGCTCTCGCTGATAATGAAAAGTATCTCAGAACTGCAGAGGATCAGGACACCAGGAATAAGAGCTCATCGCGTGAGAAACCTGGAGCTGTTCGTTTGGATGGACGAAAGCAGCAGAGAAAAAAATACCCCCCAGGGAGAATGCCTCTATAATGCCGCCGAGCACCATGAATGATATCAACATTTCTGCTTGGCTATTAAATATTCTCCTTTTGATTTTTGAGAATGTTGGACAAGATTACTGCTTGATTTCTGAGCAGATGTTTTTATTTGTTTTATCTTTACCTGGTGAATCAATAGCATAATGAGAAAGATTTCATAAATTTAAGGCGATGAAGTTTTATTTTTTGATAGAGTCTTGATGCTGATTTAAGAAACTGGAGCTCTTGATTCCAGATTTTGATCCAGCAACTATCAGTACAACAAACATGTGTTGTATCATTATTGTGATTCTGTTGTGATAATCAAAAGCTTGAAATACAGGGTGTGTTTTCTCACGAGTGCTCTTAAATAATTTTGATACAATAAACATGAAGCCATAAACTTTCGAACCAATAACCTTCCGAACCCACAAATTTCATAAACTTCTGAACCGCAAAACTTTCGAAACAGCGAAATTTCGAACCCGTAAACTTTATCATTTCTAAACCCGTAAACTTCGAAACAAATAAACCTCCGAACTCATAACTTTGGAACTTATAAAATTTTGAACTTGTAAACCGAAAGATGAAAAACGTAAAACTGAAAATATATAAAAAAAAATATTTTTTCGGGGGAGGG
>ML364637.1:0-14839 GCA_005239505.1 Nicotiana paniculata
GTAAATTTGGGACTCATAACTGCTTTCCTGCATTTATCTGATTAGTCCTATTTGTTCTTTCATTTCACTTAGAATTTTATCCTTTCAAAACCTTAGGGGTCTGTCTAGAACTACCTATATCTAGAGGTCCTAAATTCCTCCAGGACCACAAGGAAGGGACGGGTAACAACACGCATAGAGATCACTAAATAAACTCGCTTAATAACCATTGAGGGGTGGGGTAAATGGTAGATATGGATATGATGACCAGTGCACTAATTCCACGTGTAGCCCCTCACTGAGGAGTGATTACCGGGAATTGCATTGATGTGATCCTATCAGATAAACAACTTAGGACTCCCCTATCCCCTACATATGTGTTCTTAGATCATAAATATTTCAAAATTTTATTACATATGTGTTCTTACACTGAGAATATTTTCAAACCATTTCTTGTTCCCATGTTTATACTTTGACTGCCTATTTTCTACTTTCTTAAATTCACAAAGTTCGTTTGGCCGGGAACCACAACTGTGGACTTTGAGGGGTGCCTAACACCTTCCCCTCGGATTAATTTTAAGCCCTTACTCAATCTCTGGTTATTCAATTAGTGTTATTGTAACCCTTAATAGGTTCCCTAACACACCTTAATTTTTTAGATCGCGACTCTTCAAATCCTTCACATTCTTTATCCCAAAAGGAAATGAGTTGTCCCAATGAAAACAAAAACCCTGACCGATCCGAAAGGAGAGGAAAGAGGGGGGCGCGACAGCATGGTGACTCTTTTGGGGACATCTAGGCTTTAACCATTTCAAACTGCGTTGTGAATTTGTCTTTACTTTGCTAATACCTGCACCCTTTCCCTTTCCCTTTATGTGCAATTAATTGTTTACTTTCCCAAGTATTTATTCTTTTAAACTGAAATGTTTCTTTTTGTTTTCCTTTGTAACTGTGTTTCAATCATAACTATTGTATTTACCGCTTTCATAACANGTTGCACTCTTCCTATTTTATATCACCCCCTAAATTCGGAAAGGCTTATTTGTGGTAAAACTAGTCGGTCAGCGGTGCAGTCGACATTTTTGTGCCTTTCCCCCTCAAGTTGTCCGCTTGAGGCTACCAGTCCAAAACCCCATAGAAACCTTACTCTTGTTATATTGTGCATGCATCATGGTCAAACCTAGTTGGGTTAATGCGTCGTCCACACAAAAACCCTTTAAGACAACCTTATCCAAAAGTCCACCGGGATTTTTATAATCCCAACGGACACGATCACGATATGTGCATTAATTTGGAGAAATAAATGCCAATATGCTAATCACTAATGTATAAGTAGTTTAATTCGGAGGGGGAAGGGTCTAATCTTATCTATTTTTTAGAAAATGAGACACGAAGTCCCCGTATTCGGTATGGTCAAAAATATCCCTCCAATGCTCCTGAACTGGTGGGAAGACCTTTCTTCCAGTGATAAGAAACACCTAAAGAAGTATCTAGGAAATTTACCGTCTCTCTTGGACATCCAGTCAAGCCATATGTTTTTTGAGGCCGCTACTTTATTCTGTGATAGTGAGGGAGGACACTTGACCAGAGCCTACATACTGTTGGGACTGCGCGAGCTAGGGAATTTGTTCGATGGGATCAAAGATGTTGAATCTGGGGAAGGTCTTTCTGGGACCAAGTAGGATAGGTTTTCCTTTTTTGCTTTTATCAATGTAATAAGGTCAAGTGCCATTAGTGACTTTATTTCCTGCTTAATATTTTAGTGTCATTTTGAGATTTGTCTGTTTTACATTATGAAATGAGGAAATTATTGGCATCTAAGTTCTCCAAATCAACTTGTTGCTAGGCCTACCTCGGGCACAACGAGGCTCCCAAATTAGGATACGCTTTNCTGTGTAATTGTTGAGGAGGAGGAGGAAGGCCCTACCATCGAAGCCATGAGAAAGGGATCATCCCTCAGAAATTGGACTGTTAGACCATCTAGGGCCCAACGAGTCCCGGGGTAGCAAGGCTGAACAAGCACTGTTTATTTCGCTTGCTAACGATTTCCTTTTTGCACCTCTGTTTTAAATAAAATATCTAGTGTTCCAAAAACATTTGTTTAAATTATTGAAAATTAATTTTTAGGTTTCAGCGAATCAGTATTTATTTATTATCGTTTTCTCTCATTACTTTTTTCTATACAACATTACTATTTCCTGTCTTGATGAACCAATGACTATGACATGCAATGAGACAACGCGACAAAAGGACAGTGATTCAGAAGAAGAGGATTTCATACCCGATGAAATTGTCAGAGAAGTTGAGGATTTCGAGAACAGACCTAAGTCCAATCTGGAGGAAACTGAGGTAGTCAACCTGGGAGATTCAGAGACTATCAAAGAAACTTGCATCAGCATCCATTTGTCTCCATCAGAGAAAGAGGAATACACCCAATTCTTGAAAGGGTATAAAGACACATTTGCATGGTAGTACAACAACATGAATGGTATAAGTACATCCATTGTGGATCACAAGTTGCCGACCAATCCAACGTGCCCGCCGGTAAAACAAAAGCTCAGAAAGTTCAAACATGATATGAGTGAAAATCAAAGAGGAAGTTACCAAGCAAATCAACGCCAAGGTCCTCAGAGTAGTTGAATATCCATCATGGTTAGCCAACATAGTGATAGTTCCAAAGAAGGATGGGAAAGTCAGGGTTTGTGTTGATTACCAGTGTTACACCTCATTTTCACTACCCTCATATTAATGAAGGGTAATAAGGGAGTTTTTCCACTTTAAGTGACATTATTCGGATTTCGGATTTATTTTTAGTTTTCAGAGTTGCCACCCGGATTTTGACGACGTTTCGGTACACCGTTTATTTATTGAAATCCTAAAACGATGAATTTTATACTTAGTTTTAATTTTTCTACGACCAAAAATTCGGGTAAGGAATTCTGTTAACCCGGGAGAAAGTGATAGGCACTCCCAGATTCTGTGGTTCTAGCATGGTCGCTTAACTATTACTATGTGGCATAACTTATCTGATTATTTGTGTGTTTTAGCCTATTGTGCATTTAGCCTTTTAATATTTAGCCTCTTTTAATATTTATGGATTTATCTTGAAACAAGTCACGATGTCGTGCACTTGTTATTTTTGGACACGTTGCAAACCGCATCACATGAAATGAACCCGTGATTTTCAACATGTTTATTTTAATTATTGTTTGAAGTTGGGGTCGGGGACATGAGTTGTCACACCCGAGTGTAGATTATATGGTCAAGACTATGGTCGTGATGGTTTTAAAATGCCTATTTGAGGCGATATTCAATTGTTCTCTTAGTTTTGCAATCGTTAATCTAAAAGAGGTATTTTTAGCTTACGAGATATGTACAAAGTCATCTAGGATTAAGTTTACTATCTAATCAAGTAATGAGCTTGAATTTTACTATATCTAAAGTAAGTTTCCTAAGATGATTTATAAGACTAGTTTTAAGGAAAATTTCAGTTTAACGGGTCACTCCAAATTTCTATAAAGATAAATTTAGTAGCCTGGTATATTTGAATCATTTGCTAGTTTTGGACTAATTTAGGCGAAACATTTGGGTCAGTCTCTTTTTAGGAACAACCCAAGTACGTTATGCACAGAAATTACACATAACGACCTGGCCGGTTGTTCCGTGAGATTTACCCCTTTTCCCCAATATCTGCAATTTTTATATACTGTTATCCTATTTTTGATGTGTGGGTCAGTTTGTTTGGGTCCGGAATGGTTATGGTGAGAGTTTAGGCGTTTAGACTTTTAAAGTAGCTTAATAGTTGAGAAAGTCAACTGAGAGTTTCCTTATTGGTAAACGACCCCTAATGAGGATTTTATGGCTCGGATATCTTCGTTAGGTGATTTGGAAATTAGGAGTGTGTTCAGAATATTTTTGTGATGTCTGGTGTAGAATTAGGCTTGAATTGGTGAAAGTTAGTTTTTGGAGATTTTCGGTCGGCAGCGAAAATTAAGCTATCGGGGTCGGAATGGAATTATGGAAGTGGGAACAGTTTGTAATGTCATTTTGGATATGTCTGAAAAATTTTAGGTCAATCGGAGGTGTTTTGGTTGGTTTCAGCGTAGTTGGCGAAATTTGGAAACTTCAAAGTTCTTAGACTTGAATTTGATGTAAATTTGGAGTTTTCGTGTTGTTTTTGGTTTTTCGAAGGCTCGACTAAGTTGAAATAATGCTATGGGGTGTGTTGGTATGTTTGGTTGGGGCCCCGAGGGGCTCGAGATTGATTTCGGATGGTTGACGGGAAGTTTGGAGTGACTTTGGTAAATCTGCAGGTCGCTGTTGCTTGTGTTTTCGCACCTGCGGAAAGGGAGCTGCAGGTGTGGTTTCGTAGGAGTGGAATGGGCTCCGTAGGTGCGACATTTAGCTGAGTGGGGAGTTGTCTGCAAGTGCGAGGAATTTTTCGCACCTGCCATGTCGCAGGCGCTGAAGGAGCATCGCAGTTGCAAAGCCGCAGGTGCGGAGAAAAAGTCGCAGGCGCGGGATTGGCCCGTTAAGTGATTTTCCGCCGGTGCTCACCTGGGACCGTAGGTGCGGCTAATGGTCCGCAGGAGCAGAAATGACTGGGCAGAAACAGTATAAAAAGTACCCTCCGCGAAAATTTCTTATTTTTCGTCAATTTGCATGCGGGAGGAGTCCTTTGTAGGCGATTTAGAGAGGGAAATTCAAGATTCTTCAGCAAAGGTAAGTTCTTTGGTTGCTAAAATTGTTCCTATGCTATTTGTTTCGGATTAGGCTTGAAAATTTAAGGATTTGAGTAGGAAAAAGTTGGGAAGAAGGGGGTGGAGAAATGGAAATTCTTTTAAGGTTTTGGGTAGGCAATTGTGGCCTGATTTTGATGATTTTGGTATGAGTAGAATCGTGGGAGGACGAGGTTTCTAGTGATGTAAAAATTATCGAGTTCCTAGATGTGGGCCCGGGGCTCGAATTTGGCCGAATTTCGAGATTTTCGTGTAATTTGATAGTTTTCGATTGGGTTGCGTTCCTTGGTTATATATTGATAATGTTAAACTGATTTTGTCTAGATTCAGTGCAACTGGGAGCAGATTCGAGGGGCAAGAGCATTCCAGACTAGTGTCGCGGCTCAGTATAGGTAAGTAATGGTTATAAATCTTGTCCTGAGGGTATAGAACCCCGGACTGCATAATTTCTCACTGATTTTGGAATGGCGTACATATCGGATGACATGTATCTGGCGCGTACTGATTTTTGGATTGGACTAGGTCCTCTCCGTGGCAACTAATGAGTTGCATATTTACTCAAAACCTTATGTTAAATTATGTTCTAATGATTTGTGAAATATTTGGGCTATAAGCCATGTTTGGGGCCTCATGTCGATCTGTTTAGACCCTTTGAGGACTTTTTACTGTTGTTTTCCTCACTATTTGTGGATGATTTTACTCAACATCATTGTGCATACTATTTTATTTGAAACTCAGCCTGATTTACACTGCATGAGCATTAAAATGAGGTTTTAGGGTCGAGTACCCTATTTTACTAATTCTCTCGAGGGGCCTTTCGAGTGGTTCTACCGAGTGTGGACGAGGGCCAAGAGTGATGGTGAGGTGCTGAGTGATATTAGCGCTTGGGCTGAAGGAGCCCCTCCGGAGTCTGTACACACCCCCAGTGAGCACACAGAGTGCCGAGTGACGAGTGATTGGGAGGCATAAATGACTGACTGTGAGGTGCTGAGTTATTGTGAGGTGCCTAGGGATTGTGAGGCATGCTCGAGGGGGTGATTATGAAACATGTTTTTTCCCCAGGGGCTACTTATGATTTTACTACATTCATTTGCATATCAAATTCTTTGTTTTAAAGTTGTTTAAAATGTGCATTCTTTAAAGGAATTTTTATGAAGTTGATTTTTAAGACATGATGATTTCATATATCTATGTTATACTATTGGAAAGTAAGGTTGTGTATATTGTGACTTGATTTCATTGATTTTATGTGTTTCCTTGCTACTTAGACTTCATTTTTTTTCATTACTACTGAGTTGGCATACTCACATTACTCCCTGCACCTTCGTGTGCAGATTCAGGAGCAGATATCGAGCATTAGTCTTTATTCCGCAACGCAGCTAGATTTGTGGGATATAGAGGTAGATGTTCAGCGTTCACAGCATCTCTGTTTTCTCTTCATGTTGTATTTAGTTTTGATTCGAAGATTTTGTATTATAATAGTTTGTTTTGGCTTATTTCCTCTAGATTCTCATGACATGTTGTCTTCGGGTTTTGGGGTATTGTATAATATTGGCCTACTTTATTCAGTAATTTCTGTATATTTTATGAAATGCTTGAAACTTTATTAGGATTTTCAAAAAGAAATTGAGAACATGCGGTAGTCAACTAGCCTAGTTCCACGATAGGTGCCATCACGGCCGGTTAAGGATTTGGGGTCGTGACAGTTTGGTATTAGAGCCCTAGGTTACATAGGACTCAACGACCATGAGCAGGTTTAGTAGAGTCTTGCAGATCGGTACGAAGACGTCTGTACTTATGTTCGAGCGGCTGCCGAACTTTTAGGAAACATTTCTATCTTTCTTGAACCATTTCGTGTTGATCTATTGATTCTTCAAATCTAAACTTACGTTGTTGCATTCTATCACAGATGGTGAGGACACGCCATACTGATCGGAGTGACCAGTCACCGGCTAGACCAGCGACAGGTCGAGGCTGTGGTCGATGCCGTGGTAGAGGTAGGGGGCCAGCCTGTGCAGCAGCCGGGGCAGTGCCTCAGGATCCCCCTACCGATCATGATCAGGTTCTTGCTGATGGTCTCATAGTGGGACAGGCTCAGGCACCAGCAGTGGCTATGGTTATTCCAGGTCTTCAGGAGACCCTGTCTCAGATATTGTCAGTATGCACCGGTTTGGCTCAGGCCGTTGCCATGTCTTCTTCTACCACCACAGCTCAGGCCAGGGGAGGCAACCAGACTCCAGCTGCGCGGGCACCTGAGCAGGATGCACATGGTATTCAGGCACCGGGTGGAGCCCCAACTCAGCCAGTTGCTCCGGTTCAGGATTATGTGGTCCCTGCTATGCCTGAGGACGAGCAGTGCAGGTTGGAGAGATTCAACAGACTTCAGCCTCCGACTTTCAGCGGTATAGAGGGAAAGGATGCTTAGGGATTTCTAGATAGGTCCTAGAGGATACTACGTACCCTCGGTATTTTTGAGACCAGTGGGGTCTCATTTTTACATTCTAGTTAGCGGGTGCAGTCTTTACCTGGTGGGAGTCCTTCGAGAGGCATAGACCGGTTGGTTCAGGACCCCTTACCTGGCAGCAGTTCTCCATGATTTTTTTGGAGAAGTATGTTCCTCATTACCTGGCAACAGTTCTCCACGATCTTTTTGGAGAAGTATGTTCTTCAGTCTCACAGAGAGGATCAGTGTAGGCAGTTTGAGCAGCTGCGCTAGGGAGAGTTATCAGTTACTCATTACGAGATGAGGTTCTCCGAGTTGGCTAGACATGGTTCTGAGATTATCCCTACTGATAGGAGAGGGTGAGGATGTTTGTAGATGGTCTTTCTTATCAGCTTCAATTATTTATGACTGGGGAGAGAGTATCGGGTGCTTCATTCGAGCAGGTTGTTGACATAGTTCGAGATATTGAGTCTGTTCGCCGCCACGACCGGGAGGAGAGGGAGGCCAAGAGACCTCGCGGTTTGGTCAGTTCCACTGGTGCTCCCTTTAGGGGACAGTTTCAGCATGGTAGGAGCCATTCATTCAGGCCTCCTCAGTTAGGCCGCCCAACATATAATAGTGCTTCTTCGGGACAAGGTCCCCGTGGTCTTAGTCAGGCCGTACTTCATTTGGTGCCCTCCCAGCTAAGAGTGCAGCTCGAGCACCTCCATTTTAGGGTTCTTCTATGCAGGAGTCTTCCAGTGGCCGTACGGGTGCTAGGGGTTTCTATCATTCCCAGCCTCAAGCTCCAGGGAGTTTTTTTGAGTGTGGAGAGTTTGGGCACGGGTGGAGGCAGTGTCCCCGTCGTTCCGGTGGATATTCTTAGCAGAGGGGCCAGCCCTCGACTTCAGCTCCAGTCACTTCACCACCCGCCCAAGCAGCCAGGGGTGGTGGTCAGTCAGTTAGAGGCCGCCCTAGAGGGGGAGGTCAGGCTCGCATGTATGCATTTCCAGCCAGGCTGGATGCTATGGCCTCAGATGCCGTGATCGCAGGTATTGCTTCAGTCTGTTTCCGTGATGCCTTGGCTTTATTTGACCCTGGTTCCATATATTCCTATATTTCTTCATATTTTGTCAATTTTATGGATGTGCCCTATGAGTCTCTAGTCACCTCTATTCATGTGTCAACAACAGTGGGCGATACTGTTGTTGTGGACCGTGTGTATCGTTCGTGCATTATATCTATTGGGGATCTGGAGACCCGAGTGGACCTACTGTTACTCAGCATGGTCGATTTTGAAGTGATATTGGGCATGGATTGGTTATCTTCGTGCCATGATGTTCTTGATTGTAACGCTAAGATCGTGACCTTAGCTATGCCGGGGTGTCGGAGGGTTGAGTGGAGAGTTTCTTTCGAGTATATGCCTAGCAGGGTGATTTCTTACCTGAAGGCTCAACGCATGATTGAGAAAAGGGTGTTTATCTTATTTGGCCTTTGTGAGGGATGTCGGTTGTGAGACTCCCGCTATTGATTCAGTTCCTGTGGTCTTTGATTTTCCGGATGTGTTTCCCGTAGACCTGCCGGGCATGCCACCTGACAGGGATATTTATTTTTGTATTGACTTGGTGCCAAGCACTCAGCCTATTTCTATTTCGCCTTATCGTATGGCACCAGCGGAGCTAAAGGAATTGAAGGAGCTACTTCAGGAGCTCCTGGATAAGGGGTTCATTCGGCCTAGTGTGTCACCTTGGGGTGCACCGGTGTTGTTCGTGAAGAAGAAGGATGGTCCATGCGTATGCGTATTGACTATCGGCAGTTGAATAGGGTTACGGTGAAGAACCGGTATCCCTTGCCCCGCATTGATTATCTGTTTGACCAGCTTCAGGGAGCCAGAGTGTTTTCCAAGATTGATTTGAGATCTGGGTATCATCAGTTGAGGATTCGGGATTCTGATGTTCCGAAGACTGCTTTCAGGACCAGATATGGTCATTATGAGTTCTTGGTTATGTCGTTTTGGTTGACCAATGCCCCAGCTGCGTTCATGCAATTGATGAACGGCGTGTTTCAGCCTTATCTTGATTCCTTCGTCATTGTGTTCATTGATGACATCCTGGTTTATTCTCATAGCCAGAAAAAGCATGCTCAGCATTTGAGAGTTGTGTTGCACAAGTTGAGGGAGGAGAAGCTTTATGCGAAATTTTCCAAGTGTGAGTTTTGGCTTGCTTCGGTAGCTTTCTTGGGGCACGTGGTGTCTAGTGAGGAGATTCAGGTTGATCCAAAAAAGATAGAGGCGGTGCAGAGTTGGCCTAGAACGTCCTCATCTACGGAGATTAGGAGTTTCCTTGGCAGGTTATTACCGTCGCTTTGTGGAGGGATTCTCTTCTATTGCTTCGCTTTTGACCAGATTGACCCAGAAGGATGCTCTATTCAGATTGTCTGATGAGTGTGAGCAGATCTTCAGAAGCTCAAGTCAGCATTGACTACAGCTCCAGTAATAGTTTTGTGATGCATCTCGAGTCGTCTTGGGAGCGGTATTGATGCAGGACAGTAGGTTGATTGCCTACGCGTCCAGACAGTTGAAGGTGCACGAGATGAATTATGCAGTGCACGATCTTGAGTTAGCTGCCATTTTTCATGCCTTGAAGATTTGGCGGCATTATTTGTATGGAGTGCAGTGTGAGATTCTCACTGATCATCACAGTTTGCAGTATCTACTGAGGCAGAAGGACTTAAATTTGCGTCAGAGGAGATGAATAGAGCTCCTCAAGGATTATGACCTCACTTTCTTATATCATCCGGGGAAGGCCAATGTAGTGGTTGATGCCTTGAGTCACAGGGTAGAGAGTTTGGGGAGTTTAGCTTACCTTCTAGTAGCAGAGCGGCCATTAGCCCTTGATGTTCGGGCCTTAGCAGGTCAATTGGTGATATTGGACCTATCAGAGCCCCCACGGGTGTTGGCTTGTGTAGCCTCCAGGTCTTCTCTTTATGATCAGATTAGAGCACGTCAGTATGATGATCCACATTTGCTTGTTCTTCAGGACAGGGTCCGTCACGCTAATGCCAGGGATGTGGTTATTAGTGATGATGGGGTCATGAGGATGCAGAGCCGGATTTGCGTGCCCAATGTAGATGGGCTTCGAGATTTGATTCTAGCTGAGGCTCATAGTTCTCGGTATTCCATCCATCTGGGTGTCGTGAAGATGTATCAGGATTTGAGGCAGCATTATTGGTGGAGGAGAATGAAGAAAGATGTTGTGGAGTTTGTGGCTCGGTGTCTCAACTGTCAGCAGGTCAAGTATGAGCACCAGAGCCCAGGTGGATTGCTTTAGAGGTTTTATATTCCGAAGTGGAAGTGGGAGCGGATCACCATGGACTTCGTAGTTGGACTCCCACGGACTTCGAGGAGTTTTGATGCTACAAGGTTATTGTGGATCGGCTGACCAAGTCTGCACACTTCATTCCTGTTGGTACTACTTATTCTTCGGAGATGTTAGCTGAGACTTATATTAGGAGATTGTCATATTGCATGGGGTTCCAGCTTCTATCATTTCTGACAGAGACACTCAGTTCACATCTCAGTTTTGGAGAGCCGCGTAGAGAGAGTTGGGTACTCAAGTTGAGTTGACCACAGCGTTTCATCCTCAGACCGACGGGCAGTCGGAGCGCACTATTCAGATTTTGGAGGATATGTTGCGTTCTTTAGTGATGGACGTTGGTGGTTCATGGGATCAGTTTCTGCCACTAGCGGAGTTTGCATATAATAACAGCTATCAGTCGAGTATTCAGATGGCTCTGTATGAGTGTTTATATGGTAGGAGATGTAGGTCTCCGGTTGGTTGGTTTGAGTCGGGCGAGGCTAGGCTATTGGGCACAGACTTGGTTCACTAGAGAAGGCAGTCGGTGGAGGACGCCACCTGGGAGACCGAGAGGGAGATGCGGGACAGATATACTCACTTATTTGAGACTCTAAGTATGTTTCTAGACCCGTTCGAGGACGAAATTTTGTTTAAGAGGGGGAGGATGTAACGGCCCGGCCGGTCATTCCGTGAGATTTACCCCGTTTCCCCCATATATAAAACTTTTATATACCGCTATCCTGTTTTTGATGTGGTGGGTCAGTTGGTTTGGGTCCGGAATGGTTATGGTGGGAGTTTAGGCATTTATACTTTTAAAGTAGCCTAATAGTTTAGAAATTCAACTGAGAGTTGACTTCATGGTAAACGACCTCGGATGTCCGGTGTAGAATTAGGCTTGAATTGGAGAAAGTTAGTTTTTGGCGATTTTCGATCGGCAGTGAAAAATAGGATATCGGGGTCGAAATGGAATTCCGGAAGTGGGAACAGGTTCATAATGTCATTTTGGATATGTCTGCAAAATTTCAGGTCAATCGGAGGTGTTTTGGTTGGTTTGAACGTAGTTGGCGAAATTTGGAAATTTCAAAGTTCTTAGGCTTGAATTTGATGTAAATTTGGTGTTTTCGTGTTGTTTTTGGTGTTTCGAAGGCTCTTCTAACTTGGAATAATGCTATGGGGTGTGTTGGTATGTTTGGTTGGGGCCCCGAGGGGCTCGGGGATTGATTTGGGATGGTTGACGGGAAGTTTGGAGTGACTTTGGTAAATCTGCAGGTTGCTGTTGCTGGTGTTTTCGCACCTGCGGAAAAGGAGCCGCAAGTGTGGTTCCACAGGAGCGGACTAGTCTCCATAGGTGCGAGATTTGACTGAGTGGGGAGTGGTCCGCAGGTGCGAGGAATTTGTCGCACCTGCGATGTCGCAGGCGCGGAAGAAGCATCGCACCTGCAAAGCCGTAGGTGCGGAGAAAAGGTCGCAGGCGCGGGATTGGCCCATTAAGTGAGTTTTCGCAGGTGCGGCTAATGGTTTGCAGGAGCGAAAATGACTGGGCAGAAACAATATAAAAAGGACCCTCCGCGGAAATTTCTTATTTTTCATCAATTTACATGCGGGAGGAGTCCTTTGAAGGCGATTTAGAGAGGGAAATTCAAGATTCTTCAGCAAAGGTATGTTCTTTGGTTGCTAACATCGTTCCTATGCTATTTGATTTGGATTAGGCTTGAAAATTTAAGAACTTGAGTAGGAAAAGGTTTGGAAGAAGGAGATGGACAATTGAAAATTCTTCTAAGGTTTTGGGTAGGCAATTGTGATCCGATTTTGATGAATTTGGTATGAGTAGAATTGTGGGAGGACGAGGTTTCTAGTGATATAAAAATTATCGAGTTCCGAGACGTGGGCCCGTGGCTCGGGTTTGGCTGAATTTCAAGATTTTCGTGTAATTTGATAGTTTTCGATTGGGTTGCGTTTCTTGGTTATATATTGATAATGTTAAACTGATCTTGGCTAGATTCGGTTCAATTGGGAGCCAATTCGAGGGGAAAGAGCATTGCGGACAAGTGTCGCGGCCCGGTAGAGGTAAGTAATGGTTATAAATCTTGTCCTGAGGGTATGGAACCCCGGACTGCAGAATTTCTCACTTATTTTGGAATGGCGCACATGTCGGATGACGAGTATGTAGCGCGTACTGATTTTTAGACTGGACTACGTCCTCTCTGCGGCAACTAATGAGTTGCATATTTACTCAAAACTTTATGTTAAATTATGTTCTAAAAATTTGTGAAATATTTGGGCTATAAGCCATGTTTGGGGCCTCCTGCCGATCCGTTTAGACCCTTTGAGGGCTTTTTACTACTATTTTCCTCACTATTTGTGGATGATTTTACTCAGCATCATTGTGCATACTGTTTTATTTGAAACTCAACCTGATTTACACTACATGAGCATTAAAATGATGTTTTCGGGTCGAGTACCCTGTTTTACTAATTCGCCCAAGGGGCCTTTCGAGTGGTTCTACCGAGTGTGGCCGAGGGCCAAGAGTGATAGTAAGGTGCTGAGTGATATTAGCGCTTGGCTGAAGGAGCGCCTTCGGAGTCAGTACACACTCCCAATGAGCGCACCGAGTGTCGTATGACGAGTGATTGGGAGGCATGAGTTATTGTGAGGTGGTGAGTAATTGTGAGGTGCTGAGGGATTATGTGGCATGCCTGAGGGGATGATTATGAAACATGTTTTTGCCCAAGGGGCTACTTATGATCTTACTACATTCATTTGCATACCAAATTCTTTGTTTTAAAGTATGGCTAGCCTAGTTCCACGATAGGAGCCATCACGACCGGTTAGGATTTGGGGTCGTGACATTACATAACAAGAGAGACAATTCAATTCAGCACTTTCCAGGTCTACGGTTATGCATAAAATTAATAACAAACTTGACACTCGTTTTTCTAATAGTTATTAAATAGTAGAATAAATAAATCTCTCCAAATAGTTTTTAACTCAGTATATTCAGGGATAACGGGGTTAACCAGAATTTGAAACTCTATGAATATCAAATTAGAACATAAAGAGTCGCCTTATACTTAGGCTCAATGATTCGAGGACCAACCTGTCCTGGCGACCTCTTATGGGCTGTTTAATAGACCATTTTGATTACACTGCAATCTTTGGATTTTCAAACACAATCAAAATAGGGATTATGCCAAAAATAGTAGACTGACTGAACTTTAAAGGACGAGGGGAGACATATTTATAGTAGACAATTGTTTTTGGCAAAATGCTAGGAATAAGCTACTACATAATCTGATTAAACCTAAAACAACGTTACAACATTTTTACTCAATACATAGCTAACATTACTACTCTGTTCTTGAGTTAGGCTTCATCGAATGCCTCCTTCGATTCACAGGGTTCATGGACCTCTTATCATATCCTTCTTATAGCTGGTTATATGCATCTTTAGGACTTAAATCTGACCAACTGGTGGTCAGGTTTGAGTCCACGATGTTATCCTAGTATACATAGAGCCATAGGCAGAAAAATATTATAAGTTTAACTAACGGGCATAGTTAGGAAAATTAAAACTAGAAAGAAAGGAATCGTAATCAGTAAATGTCACTTAAACTTGTATGGAGGTATCAACACATAGCAACTGAAGCTTAAAAAAACAACATAAGCATTGATACTCAAGCATTATCACAAAAAACAAACTCTATTTAATATATGGTGATTGTTACATACCTCAAAATGTAATTAAAAAAGCGACAGAGAGTAAAACCTTGACCAAATAAAGGTCAAGGTACCAAAAAGTTGTTTGAAGCTTAAACACAACAACAAAAGCAGCAACAACTCAAGCAGAATTTCCTAGAATAGAGCTTGACCAATCCAGAATTTTGTGGGGAAATCAATAAGAGAAAACGAGATCTTCTAAAATGTTTGTATACTCATGGTAACAATATTTTTTTCAGCACTTTCTGTTTTTAGGAAGCAAGGAGATAGTATTCCGGAAGAATTTCTATGAGAAAATTTGTAGAAAATTCTGTAGTGTAACTTTCAAATTTTCTTTTTCCAGTAGTCCAAAGGTGTATTTTTCAGTAGTAAATTGTGTATAATTCTCTCATTAATCTGTGTGTGTATCCAGATTTTTCAGTAGTCAAAAAGTGTGTATATATAGGGATTTTAGGATAGGATATTCTCAGCATATTCCCTATCCTAAATGAGCTGAAAAGGATACAGGTACATCTGTCAACCCTATCCTTTTGGGACAGCTATACCTTCGAGAACATTCCAGTCCTTGAAATTACCCTTTTATCCCTAAAATTTCTTATCTCCTGATATTTCTTTAATCTAGAAGG
>ML364639.1:0-110276 GCA_005239505.1 Nicotiana paniculata
TAATAATAATAACAATAATAATAATAACAATAATAACAATAACAATAATAACAATAATAATAACAATAATAATAATAATAATAATAATAGTAATAATAATAATACTAATAATAATAATAATAATAGTAATAATAATAATAGTAATAATAATAATAATAATAGTAATAATAATAATAATAATAATAATAATAATAATAATAATAATAATAATAATAATAATAATAATAACAGGAAAGGGACACAGAAAAAGTAAAGTAGTTAACTTATGAAAATAACCTCAATCCTCGAAATTAATAAAACCGGAAATACTAGTACTCAAAATCTCGTATGAAAACACCGAAAGTTAACACAATGCAACAATGAATACAAAACATACAATTTGTTGCGACGCGCAACCCGATCCCATCGTACAAACACAACCTCTCTTATAGAACCATATCAATATCAAAAATAACATGTAAAATCCGTTGCGACGTGCAACCCGATCCCACCATATAATTAGCATCAATATTATAATCCTTCCTTATTTCACCATATCAAATCATATATAAAATTCGTTGCGGCGTGCAACCCGATCCTATCAGATCAATATCAATCCTCCCTTATTTAACCTATTGCAGCCTGCAATCCGATCCATAACCAGAATCAATAAATGTAATCAACTCCACAACTCAAATCACAAGAATCTATACAATTAAAGAATATTAAAGAAAATCCATAAGGGAACCTCGTACCAAATCAAGGAACGCTACAATTAACACAAAGTAACAAGACAAGCGAAAGATATGACAATTAAAGTGTACAAGTAAGACAAGTGAGGCAAGTAACAATAATTCATGGAATCTGAAAGAAACAAGCATTTCGATACAAGAGTAATAGGTGACAAGTAACGAATTAAGGCATAGAAGTCACTAAGACATGTAACAGTTAAGACATGGAGTGAGATAATTAATGAAATACAAGAAAGCATGGAAACAACTATTTTGACGATGTATATACACTTGTCATCTCAAATATACGCCGCTACACATGTAATTCACATAACACATAACTCAAGGATTCCTATTTCCCTCAAATCAAGGTTAAACCCAACACTTACCTTGCTCCGCAAGTTTCAAAGCTCAATTGGGGGCTTTCCTCTAAAACTCACCTACGTACCAACTGAATGAAACCAAAATTGATTTAATATCTACAAATAATGCTAGGGAACTCAATTTCGATACATAAAGTTAAAATCATTACTCTTTTCTCGAAAAGATAACAAAAGTTAACCCCGGGCCCGCTTGGTCAAAACTCAAAATTCGGACCAAAACTCAATTACCCATCCCCCCCCCTCCCCCCGAGCTCGGTTATATAATTAGTTTCAAAATACGACCTCAATTCCAGGTCTAAATCCCAAATTTACAAAAATCTCTAATTTCTATCATGAAAATCCTAGATTTGATGTTGAAATCTTATGAAATGTAATTGGTAGTTGAAAAGAAATAGATTAAAGTCACGTACCAATGAATTTAGGAAGACATTCTCTTCGAAAAATTGCCTCTAGGGTGTTTAGGGTTGAGAGTTTGTGAAAACTAAGCTAAATCCCGCAGTCTCAGCTTTTTTTCAAGGTGCAGATGTCGAATCGCGACCTGGGGTTCGCAAATGTGAACCCCACAAATGCGAGAAACCCATCGCAAATGCGAAGACACTCTCATCTCTGCTTTCATCGCAATTGCAATGAATTGTTCACAATTGTGAACCCTGGATATTTGCAAATGCGATCAAATGATCACAATTGCGACCTATGCTGATCCCCGGCCCTGTTCAAAATTACGAATAAATTGTTCACAGTTACAATCATGAAAGACTTAGTCTTATGTCGCAATTGCGAGACCTTGACACTAGATCACACCAGCAACTTTCTAAGTTCAAAAATCACTCTATAGCCTATCTGAAACTCACCCGAGCCCCTCGGGCTCCAAACCAGACATGCACATAAGTGTAATACATCACACTAACTTGCTCGCACAATCAAAATACCAAAATAATAATTAGAACTACAAATCGGACATCAAAAGGAATGATATTTTCAAAGAAACTCAAAAACATGAAATTTTTACAACCGGACGTCCGTATCACATCAAATCAACTCCGTCTTGCATCATATTTTGCAGACAAGTCATAAATACTGAAATGAACTTATACCAAGTTCCGAAACAAAAATTCGAACCCGGTAGAAAAAAAGTCAACCTTCAGTCAAACTCAGAAAGTCTTAAGCCTTTAAATTCCTAGTTTTTAACAAATTACGTTAAATAAAGTTAGGGACGTTCGAATTTGAATCTGAGCATACACCCAAGTTCTAAATCACGATACAGACCCACCGGGATTTTCAAAATACTAATACGGATCCATTTACACAAAACATTGACCATAGTCGACTCAAATGAGTTTTATAGCATGATTTCATATTTCCATCAATTTTTCTCTTAATATTTTTCCAGAAAAGGACACGGAATGCACACGTAAAATCGAGGAAGTCTAAACGAAGCTATTCAAGGTCTTGGAACAAAGAAATGAAGGCTAAAACTGAAATTGACCTATCGGGTCATCACATTCTCCGCCTCTCAAACAAACATTCGTCCTCAAACGAACATATAGAGGTACCTGGACTGGTGAAAAGGTGTGGATATCTACTCCGCATGTCCGACTCGGACTCCCACGTGGCTTCCTTGACCCGTTGATCTCTCCAAAGCACTCAAACTTAAGGATAACCCTTAGACCTCAACTTCCAGGCTAGAATAGCCACCGTCTCCTCCTCATAAGTCAAATACTTGTTCAATTGGACTGAACTGAAATCTAACACATGGGGCGAATCACCATGATACTTACGGAGCATGGACACATGGAACACCGGATGGACTACTGACAAACTAGGTGGCAATGCGAGCATGTATGCCATCTCACCCACTCTCTCAAGAACCTCAAAGGGTTCGATATACCCGGGGCTCAACTGCCCTTCTTTCCAAACCTCATCACACCCTTCGTGGATGAAATAGGGATAAATACCCTCTCTTCTACCATGAATGCAACATCACGAACTCTACGGTCGGCATAACTCTTCTGACTAGACTAAGCGATGCGAAGTCAATCCTGAATAATCTTGACCTTATCAAAGGCATCCTGTACCAAATCGGTACGCAACAACCGAGCCTCTCCTGGCTCGAACCATCCAACTAGATAATGGCACCGCCTCCCGTATAATGCCTCATAGGGAGCCATTAGAATGCTTGACCAGTAGTTATTTTTGTAGGAAAACTCCACAAGCGGCAAGAACTGATCCCAAGAACCCCCCAAATCCATAACAAAAACGCGAAGCATATCCTCTAATATCTGAATAGAGCGCTCGAACTGTTCATCCTTCTGGGGATTAAATGTTGTACTGAACTCCACCCGCGTGCCTAACTCACACTGTATGGCCCTTCAGAAGTGTGATTTGAACTGCGTACCTCAATCCGAAATGATAGACACGGGCACACCGTCAAGACAGACCGTCTCGCAGATGTAGATTTCAGGTAACCGCTCCGAAGAACATATAACTGCCACTGGAACAAAATGTGCCGAATTGGTCAACCCGTCAACAATGATCCATACCGCGTAGAACTTCTTCTGAGCCCGTGGAAGTCCAACAACAAAGTCCATAGTGATACGCTCCCACTTCCACTCAGGAATATCTAGCCTCTGATGCTTGTACTTTACTTCCTGACAATTTAGACACCGAGCTACATATACAACTATATCCTTCTTCATCCTCCTCCACCAATAATGCTTCTGCAAGTCCTGATACATCTTGGCGGCACCCGGATGAATAGAATACTGGGAACTGTGGTTCTCCTCAAGAATCAACTCAAGAAGACCATCCACATTGGGCACACAAATACGACCCTACATCCGTAAAACCCCATCATCTCCAATAGTAACCTTCTTGGCACCACCTTGCCGCATCGTGTCCTTAAGGACAAGAAAATGGGGGTCATCATACTGACGCTCTTTGATGCGCCCATACAAGTAAGACCAAGCGACTGCGCAAGCTAGGACAAGACTGGGCTTCAAAACATCAAACATCACGAACTGATTGGCCAAATCCTAAACATCAGTTGCAAGCGGCCTTTCACCAACTGGAATATACGCAAGGCAACCCATACTCACAGCCTTTCTATTCAAGGCATTTGCCACCACATTTGCCATCCCAAGATGATACAAAATGGTGATATCATAGTCTTTCAACAGCTCCAACCATCTCCTCTGCCTCAAGATGAGATCCTTTTGCTTGAACAAAAACTATAGACTCCGATGATCCGTGAATACCTCACACGATACGCCATAAAGATAGTATATCTAAATCTTCAGTGCATGAACAATGGCTACCAACCCTAAGTCATGAACATGGTAATTCTTCTCATGGACCTTCAACTGCCGCGACGCATATGCAATTATCCTACCATTTTCCATCAATACTGCAACGAGCCCAATACAATATGCATCATAATACACCGTGTAGGATCTTGAACCTGTGGGAAACACCAACATTGGCGTCGTAGTCAAAGAAGTCTTAAGCTTCTAAGAGCTCAACTCACACTCATCCGACCATCTGAATGGGTCACCCTTCTGGGTCAATCTAGTTAATGAGGTTGCATTGGATTAAAAAACCTCCATGAACTGACGATAATAACCCACCAAACCCAGGAGACTCCGTATCTTTGTAGCTGAAGTAGATCTAGGCTAGTTCTTGACTGCCTCAATCTTCTTAGGATCCACCTTTATGCCCTCTGCCGATACAACATGTCCCAAAAGGCGACTGAGTCTAACCAAAACTCACACTTTGAAAACTTATCATATAACTGGCTATCTCTGAGAGTCTGAAGTACAATCTGAAGATGTTTCTCATGCTCCTCTCGATTGTGAGAGTAGATCAAGATATCATCAATGAATACAATCACAAAAGAATCCAAGTAGGGCTTGAACACCCGGTTCATCAAATTCATAAATGTTGTTGGGGCATTTGTCAACCCAAATGACACCACTAACTCATAATTCCCTTACCGAGTCCGAATATCTGTCTTAGGGACATCGGATGGCCTAATCTTCAACTGATGGTAGCCAGACCTCAAATCAATGTTTGAAAACACTTTGGCACCCTGAAGCTGATCAAATAAGTCATCAATCCTCAACAACGGATACTTGTTCTTGATAGTGACTTTGTTCAACTCCCGAGAGTCTATACACATCTTCATCAACCCATATTTCTTCTTCATGAACAACACAGGCGCACCCTAGAGAGAGACACTAGGTTTAATGAATCTCTTATCAAGCAAATCTTGCAATTTATCCTTCAATTCCTTCAACTCTGGCGGGGCCACAAGTATGGTGGAATAGAAATGGGCTGAGTGCCCGAAGCCAAATCAATACAGAAGTCAATATCTCTGTCGGGTGGCATCCCCGACAGATCTGCAGGAAACACCTCTGGAAACTCACGCACAACAGGTACTGAATCCACGGAAGGAACCTCCGCACTTGAATCACGAACATAGGCCAATTATGCTAGACACCTCTTCTCGACCATACGTCGAGCCTTGACATAAGAAATAACCTACTGGTAGAATCAGGAGTCTCTCTCCACTCTAATAGAGGCAACCACGACATGGCTAAGGTCACTGTCTTGGCGTGACAATCCAATATAGCATGATAAGGTGGCAGCCAATCCATAGCTAAGATAACATAAAAATCCACCATATCAAGAAGTAGAAGATCTACTCTAGTCTCAAGACTCCAAATAGTAATCACACATGAGCAATAGTCGCGATCTCAATAATAGAATCACCCACATGCGTGGACAAATACACATGAGCATTGAAAGAATCACGAGGCACAACCAGATATGAAGCAAAATAGGATGACACGTATGAATAAGTAGAGCCCAATCAAATAGACATAAAGCATCTCTATGCAAACTGAAACAATACCTGTGATAACGGCGTCCGTTGACTCTATTTTAGGCCTAGCTGGAAAAGCATAACATCAGGGTTGGGCCCCACCACTCTGAACTACTTCTCTAGGATGGCCTCTAGCTAGCTGACCCCCACCTCTAACGACCTGACCTCCACCTCTAATTTTTTACCCCTCTGGCTGCCTGACCGCTACCTCTAGCTAGCTGAGCGGGCCATGAAGCAACCACTACCGAGACCATGGGACGAGAACTCTGTTGTGACATGTCGCCTAACAATCTCAGATAGAACCTCCTGATATGACCAGTATATCCACACTCAAAACACCCATCCTGCTGTTGTGGTTGTTGAAGCTGAAGTTGACCCCAACGGGCTGGATAACACACCACCTAATAGAGGATCCTTATTTTAACCTTAGTCCATAAACCTTAAACCCCAAATCCCCAACATATGAAACTCATTATATGACCCGATTCTTGCATCTACGCACCGTATAACACTGAACATATTGTATCAATCCATAATCATATCTCAATACATAATCACATGATATACCACACAACTCAAATACTCATAGCAATAACTTTTGACCGTAATAGCTGTTCGATAACCAACCGACATATGTAACAACCCTCATATCAACTAAAACCTTGTTCTGAAACTTCGTACACTACCAATAATGAAAGAAACATACAGAAACTCATAACCAACCATCAGATTAACAAGTTATGGAGCTCTCTTGCCTGATAAGAACCATAGCCAAAATCTAAGCCGACTAGTGACACAATTCTTACAAACATACCATAATCAAATCTGATGGCACTCATTTCAGGTCCAATAACATTGCCCCATCCATTACAAGCTACTCGACTGACCTGTCACACAAATCCTACTAAGAGCCACATATCATACAATCCATGCACCAACGAACAGTAACTCAAATATACCCAATGAAGTAAAGAGAATGGTGTGATGACCCAAAGGGCCATCTTATGAATTAAGACACTATTCTAGGCTCATTAGCCTTAAAAATATATACCTTATTTACCTCAATTTGTGTGCACATTAGGGGCATGAAACCGGAAAGATTTTGTGTAAAAATATGAGAAATAATAATTTTTAGAGTTAAAAATTTGATTTTAGTTGAATTTGGTCAATATTTTTAGTAAACGGACCCAGATATGTATTCCGACGGTCCCGGGAGGTCCACAGTAAAATATAGGACTTGGGCGTATGCCCGGAATTGGATTCCGAGGTCCTAGATTTAGAAATCAATTTTTGAAGAAAATTATTTTGCTGAATTTGTAAGGAAATAAAGAAATGAACTAATGTGTGAACTCATTGGTATCGGGCCTGTATTTTGGTTCCAAAGCCTGGTACAGGTTTGTTATGATATTTAAGTCCTATCTGTGAAATTTGATGAGAATCAGAATTGATTTGACGTGATTCGGACATCCGGTTGAGAAATAGTGAAATTGAAGTGTTCTTGAGAAAAATCATGAGTTTTGAGGTTAAATCCCTAGTTTTAAATGTTATTTTTGTGATTTGATCACACGAGAAAGTATGTATGATGTTTTTAGACTTGCGTGTATGTTTGGTTTGGAGCCTCGATGGCTTGAATGAGTTTCAGATAGGCCACTGAGTGTTTAGACTTAGAAAAGTTTCATAGCTGTTGTCTATCCAGGCCTCTGATCTCACAATTGCGAGATCAGGCTTTGCAATTGCGAAGTTAACAGGACTGATAATTGCGAGACATTATATCGCAAATGCGAATCAGGCCTGGGAAGGCCATCCTCGCAAATAAGAAAGACTGCCCAGCAAGCCCACTGGTCGCAAATGCGACATTTAGGTCGCAAATGCGAAGGCAACAGGGATTTCGAAGGGTTCGCAATTCTAAACCCCTGATCGGATTTGCAATAATTGCAGCTACTCAAATACGTTTTTAGACGGGATTTTCACCCATTTTTCAATTCTCTCAAACCCTAAACCTCCATAGGCGATTTTCCAAGGACTCAAACTTCTCCAAATCATAGGTAAGTGATTCCTAACTAATTCCTTCCAATCCTTAACAACTTTTAACAAGATTTCAACCTAGAATCTAGAGTTTTTATGGTAAACAATTGGGATTTTGGGTAGAACTTTGGAACTTCATAAATTTGGGAATTTAGACCTCGAATTGAGGACGGATTCCAAAACCAATGGTATACCCGGGCTTGGGGGAGAATAGGCAAACGGGTTATGATCCGAACCTTGAGTTTAGACCAAGCGGTCCCGGGGTCGACTTTTGTATTTTGATAGGAGAACATAGGAAAACCATAGTTTTTCATTGAAGTTAACTCCTTTAGAAATAATTGATGATATTGAACCAATTACGATTAGATTCTGGCGGGTTAGAGGTAAATTCTAAAGAAAAAGCTATAATTGAGCAGTGAGTGGCCTGCGAAATGAGGTAAGTGTTTGGTTTAACCTTGACTTGAGGGAATAGGAATCCCTAACTTAAATACTATATGAAATTTCATGTGTGTGGTGTATAGTTGAGGTGACGAGTATCTATGCACCACCAAATTATCTGTTTAGCATGTCCCTTTCCCCGTTTCCAATTTATTTTACTCCTTTCTTAATTGTTTCATGATCATTGACACCTCCATGTCTACTTATTTTGCTTACTTGTTTGTTAGATATTGTTTCACTTATTTGAGAGTATTAATTGTTCTTTAACCTCATTGTGGTACATTAATGGTTGAGCTGGTGGTCAGTATTTCATGATACATTTCGGTTGGTTTCGTTGTGTAGTGATAATTGGTGAAACTTCTGAATAGTACAGTTTTCTGCTTATAATTGTTGAGACATAAATATTGTGAAAGGCTTTGACGTAAATTGTGAAATATTTTTTTTATAAATAAAGAGATGTAATTGTCTGGGGGGAGCGGGTTGCACGCCGCAACAAGAAGTAATAAGGGAGGACATGTGGGATCGGGTTGCACGCCGCAATAGGAGAAATAAGGGTGATATATATATATAGGGAGGAGCAATAAGGGTGGACATGTGAGAGCGGGTTGCGCGCCGCAACAAGGAGCAATAAGTGAGGACATTCATGTTTTACTGACTATATGATAAAGACCGGAAAACTTATTGTTTATTCTATTATTCCCATACTCTGCTTTTACCGTTATTTTAAACTGAAACTTGGAAATTTTCATGAGGATTGGTTATAGCTGAAATATGGAAAAGTTTACCGAGTTATTTTTATTAATTGTTGCAAGTTATTGTGTAATTAGTTTATTATTCCGTTCTTGATTTATTATACATTGTATCCATGTTATGTTATAAATGCACCGTCGTAGCCTCGTCACTACTTCGTCGAGGTTAGGCTCGGCACTTACCAGTACATGGGGTCGGTTGTACTGATACTGTACTCTGCACTTCTTGTGCAGATCTAGGTTCCGGCTAGAGTTGAGTTATTGAGTAGTATCTGAGCATTCGTACGGAGACACGAGGTAGATCTGCTGGCGTCCGCAGATTCCTGGAGTTTTCTCTACATTATTTAGATTTCTGTTTTATTTCATTCAAAATAAATATATATTTCTTTCAGATTAATACTGGTAGTATTCTTTAGTAGTTCGTTAATTATGACCCCAGACCCTGGGTAGCTAAATATTAGTATGAGTTTCGAGTTTCATTTCATTAATTCGTACATTGTTCTTGATTCATCTATTGGATAGTATTAGATTTTTGCATTTTTTTAAACTGCTTACTTATATTTAATTAAATTGTTTTAAGAAAACAGTTAACTAAATTCTAACACTGTCTTGCCTAGCAAGTATGGTGTTAGGTGCCATCACGACCCCGAGGGTTGTGAATTTGGGTCGTGACAAGTTGGTATCAGAGCACTAGGTTGCCTAGGTCTCACAATTCATGAACAAGCTTAATAGAGTCTGAAGGATCGGTCGGAGACGTCTGTACTTATCTCTCAGAGGCTATGAAGTTAGGAACAAACTCATTTTATTTCTACTATGTCGTGCGGTTCTTGTTATCTCAAATACTAATAGAACTCTTCTATTCTCTCACAAATGGCGAGGACACGTGCTTCTTCTTCCGCTGACCAACAATCAGGTCCTCCAGCAGCAGTGGCTCCTACTTGGGGCAGAGGCTGAGGCCATACCAGAGGCCACGGCAGGGGACATGACTCAGCCCATTGCTCAGACAGCTTGTAACATGGTTGCCAAACAAAAAGTTTAAAGGCTCAAAAGGGTTGACTAGGAAAATTATGCACGGGTAGAAAATTTAGGCACAATAGCAGTCCAAATTCTATACTACAGATGATGCAATAGAACTTCACAAAAAATCTCACCACACATGGCACATGAAAACTCAAGTGGAATACAAATCCAAAACTGTAACGACCCGGCCGATCGTTCCGAGAGTTTAGCCTCGTTTCCCCTATTTCTGCTTCATTATATACGGTTCAGCTTCATTACGTTGTGTTAGATTGGTTGGCTCGGATTCAGAGCGATTTTCGAAGAGAAATGACAAACTTAGTCTCTTATCTTGGTTCAATAGTTGGAAAATCAACCGGAAGTTGACTTATTGGTAAACGAACTCAAAATGCGGATTTTATGGTTTGGATAGATTTTTTAGGTGATTTGAGACTTAGGAGTATGTTCGGAATGTGGTTTTAATGTCCGGTGTAGAATTAGGCTTGAATTGGCGAAAGTTAGTTTTTTGGCGATTTTCGGTCGGCAGTGGAAAGTAGGTTATCAGGGTCGGGATGGAATTTCAGAAGTTGGAGTAGCTTTGCGATGTCATTTTGGATATGTGTGCAAATTTTCAGGTCCATCGGATGTGTTTTTGATGGTTTCGGCATCTTTGGGGAAATTTAGAAATTTCAAAGTTCATAGGCTTGAATTTGATGTGATTTTGGTGTTTTTGCGTTGTTTTTGGTGTTTCGAAGGCTCAACTAAGTTTGAATAAGGTTATGGGATGTGTTGGTATGTTTGGTTGAGGTCCCGAGGGCCTCGGGTGTATTTCAGATGCTCAAACGGACATTTTTGGTCCTTGGGAGATTGCTAGTTTTATGGTGTTACTGCAGTCGCGTGGATTCATCCGTGATCACGTAGAGTAAAATATTGAGGTAGGAAGATTTTTTCTATGCGATCGCGTAATAAGGTTTGCGATCGCATAGGTTGGGCAGCCTTGAGCAGTGCGGTCGCATGGCTCCTTGTGCGATCGCATAGGTGTTCTGAGGCGCGTGTGTGGGATGAATGTTTGAACAATGCGAACGCGTGTGTTGGTATGCGAACGCGTAGAGTGGTCTGGATTGTGCATCACGATCGCGTGGCTGGAGTCGCGATCGTACTAAAGGAAATTATAGTGTTGGGCAGAATGTTTTAATAGCCCTTTCTTACGAACTTTTGTCTATTTTCCTCCATTGTTGAGCGGGTTTGGAGCTCTTTGAGAGGGTTTGAAGAGGAAATCGAAGGGAATCACTTGGAGGTAAGATTTTTGACTTCATAACTCGATTCTATATCGTTTTCTAAGTAATTAACCGGAAATTTGTTGGATTTAAACCCAAAGTTGGGGAGGTTAGGTGCTTGAGAAATGGAAATTGCTTTTGAGGATTTGAGTGGGCAATTGTGGTCCGATTTTTATGTTCTTGGTATGTATAGAATCGTGGGAGGATGAGGATTCTTGATATATAAATTAGAATTCCAAGAAGTGGGCCCGGGGCTCGGGTTTGGCCAATTTCGGGAATTGTGCCTAATTTTGATAGTTTTAGATTGGGGTTCGTCTCCCTAGCATATTTTGATGTTATTATTCTGATTTTTGATAGACTCGGAGCTTTTGGGAGGCAATTCAAAGGGCAAGAGCACTGCGAAATAATTTTTTGGCTGTTTTGAGGTAAGTTGAACCTGAGGGTATGAAATCCCGGTATTTGATATTGTTTTGGTAAATGAGGTGACGCACATCCTAGGTGACGAGCGTGTGGGCGTGCACCGATAGGGATTGTGACATGGTCCGTCCTGTCGCGACTATTAAGACGTGTATTCGATTTGAAACCTTACGACATCCTGTAATTCGGAAGTTTATACTTGTTTATGGGCTGTGAGCCATGTTTGGGGCCTCGTGCCGACCTGTTTAGACCCTCAGAGGTACTTTTACACTATCCTCACACTATAGTGATAGAACATCTGTGAACTCATCCATGTTTATCACTTGTTGTTATTTTCATTGTTATCACATTGTTTTGAGACTCTGAGAAGTATTTTGGGCTGAGTCCCGTGAGTTGAGATGAATTGCCTGAGGGGCTTGTGAGGATGACTGAGTGAGCCTAGCGCCGAGTATGTGAGGATAGTTATGGATCGGGCTGCATGCCGCAACAATATATATGTTGTATATTACATATGAATCATGAGCACGCCGCAACAATAAATATATATTATATATGGATCGGGCTGCACGCCGTAGAAATATACATTATATATGGATCGGGCTGGACGCCACATCAATATATATATATATATATTGGATCGGGCTGCACGCCGCGAGAATATAGCGCTTGGGCTGAATGAGGCCCTCCATGAGTTTGTACACCCCCAGTGAGCGCAGTCGACTATTATATGGATGAGGCTGCACGCTGCAGCGTATGTTATATGGATCGGGCTGCACGCCGCAGCGTATGTTACATGGATTGGGATGCATGCCGCAGCAATATACATTAAATATGGATCCGGTTGTGCGCCGCAGCAATACATATATATATATATATATATATATATATATATATATATATATATATATNTGTGCCCGAGTGGCGGATATTTTTATGAAACTACTGTTTTCACTATTCTTTACACTGAGCCTCTTTGATAAATGTTGATTAATGTTTCATACAAGTTTAAAAAGGGTAAATTGGAGTTTTGTAAAATCTTTGGTAAATGTGGAATCTTGACATGATCTATTACCTTTACTGGTACTTATTTTTATGAAACTATAAAGTTTAAATGCTCGTCACTGCACTCATGTTTTTAGATACTTTGGTTACTTATTGAGTTGTCGTACTCACGTTACTCCTTGTACCTTGTGTGCAGATTCAGGTACCGGGGCAGAGTGATAGCTGATCTACCTTATTTGGAGGATTGTTCGGAGATTGTGAGGTAGTTGCTCGGCGTCCGCAGCCTACTCTTTCTCCTTCCTACTCTGTTATCTTACTTTAAATTCCCAGACTTGTTGTAGTAAGGATTTGTATTAGACTGTATCACCTCTTAGATGCTTATGACGGTTGACTCCAGATGTAGGGGTTGTGTTTAGATGTTCTAATCATTTTTATTGTTTTGAAATGCTTAAGAAACAGAATTATTATGGAAAATTTGGACATTTGATGTATCAAATGGGAAATTATTATGTTATTTTCAGTGAATTGGCTAGACTAGTATCACGATAGGCGCCATCGCGACCAGTTTAGATTTGGGGTCGTGACAAGTTGGTATCAGAGCCTTAGGTTACATAGGACTCAACGGTCATGAGCAGGTTTAGTAGAGTCTTGCAGATCGGTAAGGAGACGTCTGTAGTTATCTTCGAGAGGCTGCAAAACCCTTAGGAAAATCCCATATTCTTGAATTCTTGTCGTGCGAATCCATTTTATTCAGCCAAGAGCGTAACTCTTGAATTCCTTCTATGTATTCGAACGCGCACGAGAGCACTTGGTATCAGCTGTGCATCAGCGGCTTGTGACTTCCATGGATGAGATGTGATTTTAGCATTTTGATAATGGGCCAGTCTGGAGGACTTGAGGCTTGATTTTATTCTGTGGCTTGAGTGCTGAGATTTCGATTGTGTGAGCCGTGCATTTGGGACTTATATGTCTTTTTGTGTCCTTATTGACGGGACTTTGTGACTGGACGTCTATGTGGTGAGTATGATTTGATGGTGAGATGTGTTCATATTGTTTGATTGTGGCAAAAAGGGATGGGCCGGATATGTAGCAAGAACTATTGAGTGTTTGACTTCTGTCTGGAGTTGGCACATGGCCTCGAGTCGTGAGTGTATGGGAAGACCTCTTATGTTGTTCAGTTGTGGAGTGAAGCGGATCTTTCTGTTGTGTTATGAGTTCCTGGTGATGTATTTTGGGCTGATCATTGCCCCAATAGCTTTCATGTATTTGATTAACGGTGTATTCCAGTCGTATTAGCACTCCTTTGTTATTGTATTCATTGATGGCATCCTGGTGTATACGCGTAGCCAGGGGTAGCATACTCAATATTTGAGGACGACATTATAAGGATTCAGGGAGGAGAAGCTCTATGCAAGGTTCTCCAAGTATGAATTTTGGCTCAGTTCAGTAGCATTCATGGGACACGTGGTGTCCAGTGAGGGTATCCATGTGGTCAGACGAGTGTGGGTAGAGATTCTAGAAGCTCAAGAATCCTTTGACCTCAGATCTAGTGTTGGTTCTACCATCAGCTTCAGGTTCTTATACCGCGTATCTCGATGCCTCGAGGTTAGGCATTGGTTGTGTTTTAATGCATAAGGGTGTGGTGACTGCGTAATAGCTATGATCTTCGGAAGTGTATAGAGAGATATCATGTTTGAGGCTAAGCCGGCAGGGGTATCTCTTGCGGTTGTCTTGGGGTGTGGATCCCTATGTTGTTATGTAGTAAGTTCTCTTCTACCAGTAAACAATATATGTTGTAATTGAGTTTAGATCACTTGTGAAGTTGGCATGACTATTACAATGGTGAATGTAAGATTTGCAGATGACTTGAGCTGTTAGATGGGTTGTGTTATTATGGGCATTGTGAGTTATTGTTTGTCTTATTCGTTGGCTTTGAGCCAAGTGGGGGAGTCTGTTAATGATAAGTTGATTATACGATTATGTGTTCTATTGGTTTCGGTTCAAGGTATATTGGTAAATCAGTTATGACCTGCAGATGTGGGGTCTGGGAATGACTCGAGTGATGAAAATTCCTTCGGTATAGGTTGTAATGCACTCTATTGGGTAAATAGGTTCTATTGAATGATTGAGTGGAAATTGTAAAAGGTGTAGTGTGTACAGAGTATAAACGTGCTCGTGGCTTCAAGTGAATGGATTATTTTCCTAGTATGTTAGTGTGCAAATAGGTCAGATCGATTCTGTCTAATTGGTCGTTGTAATTGATATTTACGTTGGAGGGTGTCAGGACTTGTGGAATTTCTACATTTTCATAGAACCTACATATCAGTATCAAGAAGTGAAGGTAATGTCTTTAGATTCGCAGGAAGTCTCTTCAGAGTAAGTATTTTTTGTAATGTGATACTTTTGGGGATATTTGAGAGAGTATCTGGCGGCTTACAAGCTTTAGACGGTACAACTTTATGCTTGGGAATCGTGTGGTGAGTCTGGGTTGAGAATCGCGGTATTATGGCAAGGAAAAGTATCAATTTGAAGGTAAGTTAGAAGGAACTTGGATTAATAGGACAGCTTGGTAGTAGGTCGGATCAGCAGGGTAAGGGATATGATTAGCTCTTTGGGTGTTTATGAGGTAATGAGTTTCACATGTGTTTCTTGGCAATGCTCTTGGATTTTTGGTGCCCTGCGTAGCCTGGTTGTGTTAGAAGGATTCAGTCCTAACAGTTTGTTGTTGTAGAAATGGGATTCAGATAGTTCCTGATGGTCTCTACCACGGTTAGAGTTGTATATTTTCTACCGGCGTGAGGTGCAGGTGATGTATAGTGATTTTTCTTCTAAATGGGGTCAAATGGGAAGTTCTTGACCTGTTGGGTGGCTTGATGAGGATATATACTCCTGAAGAGTCAATGTGTGGAGTTTAGGGTGCTTCATTGGTATTGCGACGCTCTCTTGTTGAATCGGCTGTTGATATTCAAGGTTGCTTGGTAACACGGAAGAATTTTAGGGGTATCCCTCGTGGAATGATTGAGTATTAGGGATGTGCTATGTATTCGAGCTGTGGAGTTGAGATCAGATATAGTAAATTGGTGCGCTTCGTGACTTCGAGACTGAGATTTCTCATAAACAGGTTATTTTGTGGTAGTGAACTGTGAAGATGCGAGCAAAGCTAGTCGGATGTTAGTATATACCATGATTCAGTCATTGTGAACTTTTGGAAGGTAATCTATCTATTGTGGATGACCAGAGTTGATTTAGAGTTATTGGTAGGCCAGTATGAGTGTGTGTTCTGCACCGGGGCAGAATTGTTGGCTCCGAATTTCTATTGTTGAGGAATGTACTATTCGATTGTGAATGAGTTTATCCATGTTCTGGAGTGATCTATGAGTTACCCTTCGGTGTTGCGGGGAGCGGTTATTATTGGTTATATGCACACATGGTGTGGTTCTAATCGATCTTTATAGCTAGATTTGAGTAAGATAAGTATTGAGTATCGCGGGATTGAGATGTATTGGTTATGTTCTTTCTGATTCGTGTGGCATGGTATCGTATGATTTCCCCGTGGTTATGGCATTGCACTTTGAGTGCTTGGTAATGAACTATGCATGGTTATGGATTTTGGGCATGGTGTCTCGAAGTATTTCATGTGGAACAGCGTTTGGATGAGATCGCGCAATGTAGCGGAGTTATATGGGGGTATGACCTTTGGTACTGGATTCGTGTGTTTTGATTTTTATGATGCATGCCAGGCTTTTAGCATGATGGTGTGATGGTAATTGTTAATGGCAGGATTGTCCTCTCGTGTGAATATTTTATATAATCTAATTACATTGGATGTTGTTATTGAGTGCAGAGTTGCACAGGTTACGGCTTCGAATTGTATCGATGTGTCATATCATCAGAGTGGTCGTGTTGGATGAGAAGAGGTCATTGGACCTAGAATGAATATTGTCAGAATTGTTTACAGCATAGTTGGAAGGATAAGTATCGGGAGTCGGCTTAGAAATCTGCTATACTTCCTTTTTGAGAAGGGGGAGCTTCATATCTGACTGATCGGATGAATGGTTGCTAGTTCTACATGTTTCTTTCCTCATCGAAAGTATATGAAAGTGTTAGAGAGAGGCATTTCTTAATAAGAGGTTATGTACTGATATTGGGTTGTTTTGAGCAGTTATTGTGGTTAAGAGTGTTCGAGTCATGTGGTATACTATGTGATTACATCTTGGGTTACGGATATGGATTGATTCAGCATGTTCAGACTTGTTCAGTTTATAGCTGTGGAATTTTCATATTGTATATTACTTCAGAAGTGGAAATTAGGTTCTAAGGTTTATGGGTCAGGTTGGATTTCGAAATTTCAACTGGGTTGTGCTATTGGACCTATATAGGACAGGGTGACGTGAGATCACCCCCGAGTATGTACGTGGTAGGCTACGCAGCAGTTTGAGGGTATTGGAGAACAACACTTGGCACGTTCGAGGACGAACGTATGTTTAAGTGGGGGAGGACGTAACGACCCGGTCAGTCGTTTCGAGAGTTTAGCCCTGTTTCCCCCGTTTCTGCTTCATTATATGCGATTCAGCTTCATTACGTTGTGTTAGATTGGTTGGCTCGGGTTCGGAGCGATTTTCGGAGAGAAATGAGACACTTAGTCTCTAATCTTGGTTCAATAATTGGAAAGTCAACCGGAAGTTGGCTTATTGGTAAACGACCTCGGAATGCGGATTTTATGGTTCGGATAGCTTCGTTAGGTGATTTGGGACTTAGGAATACGTTCGGAATGTGGTTTTGATATCCGGTGTAGAATTAGGCTTGAATTGGCGAAAGTTAGTGTTTTGGTGATTTTTGGTCAGCATTGGAAAGTAGGCTATCGAGGTCGGAATGGAATTCCGGAAGTTGGATCAGGTTCGTAATGTCATTTTGGATATGTGTGCAAATTTTCAGGTCAATCGGATGTGTTTTGGATGGTTTCGACATCTTTGGTGAAATTTAAAAATTTCAAAGTTCATAGGCTTGAACTTGATGTGATTTTGGTGTTTTTGCATTGTTTTTGGTGTTTCTAAGGCTCGAATAAGTTTGAATAAGGTCATGGGATGTGTTGGTATGTTTGGTTGAGGTCTCGAGGGTCTCTGGTGTATTTCGGATGCTCAAATGGGCACTTTTGGTCCTTGGGAGATTGATGGTTTTCTGGTGTTTTAGCAGCAGTGGACTGTTCACTGTGATCACGTGGATTCATCCGCGATCGTGTAGAGTAAAATATTGAGGCAAGCATATTTGTTCTATGCGATCGCATAATAAGGTCTGCGATCGCATAGGTTGGGCAGCCTTGAGCAGTGCGGTCGCGTGGCTCCTTGTGCGATCGCATTGGTGTTTTAAGGCGCGTGTGTGGGATGGATGTTTGAAATATGTGAACGCATGCGTTGGTATGCAAACACATAGAGTGGTCTGGAGTGTGCATCGCGATCGTGTGGCTGGAGTCGCGATCGCATTGAAGGAAATTATAGTGCTGGGCAGAATGTTTAAATAGCCCTTTCTGACGAATTTTTATCTATTTTCCTCTATTGTTGAGCGGGTTTGGATCTCTTTGAGAGGGTTTGAAGAGGAAATAGAAGGGAATCACTTGGAGGTAAGATTTTCAACTTCATAACTCGATTCTATGTCGTTTTTTAAGTAATTAAACCGGAAATTTGTTGGATTTAAACCCAAAATTGGGGAGGTTAGGTGCATGAGAATTGGAAATTTCTTTTGAGGATTTGAGTGGGAAATTGTGGTCCAATTTTGGTATTCTTGGTATGTATAGAATTGTGGGAGGATGAGTATTATTGAGATGTAAAATTTATAGAATTCCGAGACATGGGCCCGGGGCCCGGGGCTCGGGTTTGGCCAATTTCAGGAATTGTGCTTAATTTTGATAGTTTTCTATTGGGGTTCGTCTCCCTAGAATATTTTGATGTTATTGATCTTATTTGTGATAGACTCGGAACTTTTGGGAGCCAATTCGAAGGGCAAGAGCACCGCAGAATTGTTTTTGGGTTGTTTTTAGGTAAGTAACGATTGTAACTCTAAACCTGAGGGTATGAAACCCCGGTATTTGATATTGTTTTGGTAAATGAGGTGATGCACATTCTAATGTTTACATTATTACACTATTAGAAACTGTGCCCGAGTGGCGGATATTTTTATGAAACTACTGTTTTCACTATTCTTTACACTGAGCCTCTTTGATAAATGTTTCATACAAGTTTAAAAAGGCCAAACTGGAGTTTTGTAAAATCTTTGGTAAATGTAGACTCTTGACTTGATCTATTACCTTTACGGGTACTTATTTTTATGAAACTATAAAGTTTAAATGCACGTCACTGCACTCATGTTTTTAGATACTTTGGTTACTTACCGAGTTGGCGTACTCATGTTACTCCCTGCACCTTGTGTGCAGATTCAGGTACCGGGGCAGAGTGATAGCAGAGCTACCCCATTTGGAGCATTGTTCGGATATTGTGAGGTAGTTGCTCGGCGTCCGCAGCCTACTCTTTCTCCTTCCTACTCTGTTATCTTACTTTACATTCCCAGACTTGTTGTAGTAAGGATTTGTATTAGATTGTATCACATCTTAGATGCTCATGACGGTTGACTCCAGATGTTGGGGATGTGTTTAGATGTTCTAATCATTTTTATTGTTTTAAAATGCTTAAGAAACATAATTGTTATGGAAAATTCGGACATTTGATTTATCAAATGGGAAATTATTATGTTATTTTTAGTGAATTGGCTAGCCTAGTATCACGATTGGCGCCATCACGACCAGTTTAGATTTGGGGTCGTGACAAATACCCAATTGAAACCAGTGAATCTAAAGGAGATCGCATATAGCCTAAGAAACTATTTTGTGAATAAAAGAGAAAAAAAATTGAGTGACAATAATCTTTACTTCAATCATTTTCTTTTTCAAAAATTAAGAATTATATGCCGAGGTTTAAATCATGTTGGTACCAAGCAAGCCATAGATTGGACAATTGGTACAACCCCAACTCAAACCACTTATTCTTCCGAAATTAACAAAAACTATATCCATACTACAAGACTAATTTCCTTAAGAAAGTTTCCAAGCTATCCATCATCGGGAAAAGTCGAAACAAAATTTTACCAAAAGATTACCCAGTTCAAAAAGAAAATTGGCATCCTCGGAAAAAGGACCGTGGTGAAAAGAAAACCAAGGATATCTCCACCAAAATAAAACATACTACATATATAATATAACAATTCACATGAAAACAAAATAATGTCACATGAAAACAAAAACAAATACCAATTCACTTGGAAACAAAATAACATCACATCCACAGTTATACAAGAAGCCACCCCCAACTCAAAATGTTGCAATGTCCCCAATGTAACTAATCAATATAGAATAAAATGGTGACGGATGCTCCCTGAATACTGCATCAAGTGCTCTCCTCACTGTCAGACTCCGTCGCATCTTCTTCTCCTTCTTCCTCGGACCAATGGACTGGAGCATCATTATTCTCCTCCAGCTCAGTCGATGGTAGTGGCTCTTGAGGCTTTAGAACTTTCAATAGCCTCTTCACACCATTCCACATGCGGATGAAGAATTTATCTCTCTTCTTCTCCCTTTTCTTCATCCTGGTGTGTGCATTTACCAGTTGGTCATGAGAAGAGCTCAATCCACCGTGTGCCGTGGCCAAATCAGTATATGCCTTCTCCAACTGCTTCAGGTGATCCCCCTGCTTCTTCTGATCATCAAGGTACTTTTGAAAGTCTTTCTTTGAAAGCATCAATTAATATTTTCCCATAATTTCTACTTTTAAAAAAAATATTTTTAATTAATTTATCCCAGTATTTTTTATTATATAAAAAATTACTAATTGCATCACCATTGATTTTATGACAATTTTATTGCTTAGTTTTATCATTTATATTTACACTAAGCTTTAATTATTTTACGAATAGCCGTTAGTTACATTTTAGGGTTATAATTGCAATAACTTTGCAGTAACAGCCCACGAGTGTATAATTACCTTATATCACGAGAAAAATGACCTTTTGTATTTTTGATAATATTACGTAATTATTTTAAATCAACTTTATGCATAAAAATCATTTTTTATCATTTATTAACTATTTTTTACAAATTATTTTATCATTTAAGTGGGTATTTAATAAATAGCCTTTTATTTTCGGACCTAACCCCCTCAAACATTAGCCCAAACCCCTTTAAAAGATAGCCCAAAACCTTTAGGCCCAAACCTATACACCCGACCCAATCACACGTTTAATCATGGCCGTTGATCATTTTGATCAACGGTCCACAATTAAACCTACCATAATTAATCCCCTAACACCCTAACCCCATTCATTTCACTCAACCCGGCCGCCCCTGAATGCCTCCTTCTCTCCATTCTCTCTCAATCAACCCACCTAAAAACCTAGCCGTCGTCACCTAAAAAACTCCCCGTCTATGGGGTTTCTATGGATTTTCCGGCCCTTGCCGGCCTGTCACATCTTCTGGTTGTTCGACTTCATTGATTTATGAGAGAATCTCGAAGTGATTCAATCTGGTTCTGTTCGAAACCTTTCTCACAGGCCTATTTATGGCAATTCTCGTTGTGGGTACTGTTTCTTGCCTATTTTGGTTCAAATATATGGTTTTCGACCGATTTTTCTTTTACTTCTACTATTTCTGAAACCCCTAGTTTCACTAGTCTTTGAATCTGTTCAGATCTTTGTAGATCTGAGATGATTCGAGTATTATTGGGTGTTTTCTTTTAAAAATCTTTTGTTCTAGTTAATTGCTTCAATTTTATCTAGTTTCACAAGATGTTTCTATTTGTCATATTGATTTCTTCAATTTTGTTCCGTTATTATGTTTATTTCTGTGAACCAGACTTATTAACTAATTCTATTCAGGGATTCGAATGTTTTTCCCCGTTAAAATCAGTATTCTTTGGGGATTTTTTACTTAGCTGATTTCTATTTAGGGATTTGAATAATTCTTTCCTATAAAATCAGTATTCTTTGAGATTTTTTTCTAATTCGGATGACTGTCCTGTTAAAATTAGTACTTGCTGAGATTTTCACTTGTTCCCTTATTTGTGACCTTAATTGATTATACTTTCCTTAATTAATTATCAGTATGGTTTGGGATTTTACCGACTCATTATATGGTATGATTTCTTACCTTAATTGAGTCCCAGTTCTGACCGTTAACTGACTTTCCCCAATTAAAGGGGTCCTTTCCTGATTTCTCAATTGGAATTGATTCCCTAATTGGTTGATTGCTCTTAATTGATTGAATTGTGATTCTCTTTACCTTATTTGTTTTACTCCTTAAGTGCTATATATACACTCTCATTCTTCTTCTTAAGGAGGAGGGACAATAGTTCGAACACACACAAACAAAACTTTCTCACATCTCTCTTTCTGATACTTGTATTCGCTGCTTGTTTAGCCGGCTAAAACCCAAGGCTAGACTGTTAAATCCTGCCTACTTCACCTTCTATCTTTGCTTCCTTAACTGGTATGTTCCTGCTTCTAATTCCATTCATTCTACTATGAAGTTTAAATCTATTGATTCTCTGTGGCTCTTCTCATGTTAATATCCATGTGTTTTCTGCATTAGACTAACCACTTATGTACCTAATGTTATATTCTTTTTTGTTTACTGTTTGACCAGTATGTTTAGTTCACCCTTTCTTGTTGATTTCTTAAATCAGCATGTTTACTTTAGTTTAAGTACTCACATCTTTTCTGTTTACTTCCTTCAACCAACATGCTTATTTTTTTTGTCTCAGACTCCTATTTAATTGACTTCAATTGGCATGACTAATTCTGTGTAGTTAGACTCTTGTATTCAGCATGACCATTCCTACACTTAGTTTCTGTGTTTTATTGTCTATTGTTGTTAGTTAACATGACTTCTTTAGCATTAAGCCTGGCTGTTAGACCTAGGTTGTTCCTGCCTCGACTCTAGGTCAGTATGTTATTATGAATTTGGTTGTTGAAACTCTTGCCTATTCCATGTATCTGTTACTCAGTATGCTCTCACTCTTATCTTGTTCTTGTGTGTTTCTGATCCCTGCTCCCTTTTTGTGTAACTGTTTGCACACCTAGAACTAGTTGAAAAACTGAAGTTGAATCTGGGCAATGTGATGCTTTTGTGACCATGTTGTCGTTTGCTGAAACCGTCCTTTCCTTCAAAAGATTTTCAACATTTTTTTACTCTTAATATGTTTTCCCCGATTGTTTTGAAGGCCTGGTATTTCCAGGTTCACTTTGGGCCTATCTCAGACTCCCTATAGCACAGTTTATATTTATTATGTAATTCATTTAAGGTCTGTAATAAAACCTTTGTAAATAGATATTGGGGAAATTAGTAAATAGAGGGATTCATATATGGATTTTTGTAGGGAGACCGGGTAGAAATCATGCTTTAGGTTTTATTGTATTTACTTGCATTAGAAATTCTGCCTTTAGGTCTATGTTATGTTCACTTGCATTAGAAATCATGCTTTAGGATCATATTATTATATTCGCATTAGCAATCATGCTTTAGGTTTATACCATGTTTGCCATGCTTTTAGATCACTTGGCATACTAGGCAATGTTATATGCTCATTACCTCATTTGTTACGGAATTCTGCTTCTCCATAATCATGATCACCTAGAAATTTTGTTATTAAGTTACCATTGCAATTCTTCTTAATGAAAATGTCCATCCTTGGTGTGCATTAGTAATCCTGCTTTAGGACTATGTTTGTATTTGCTTTACATCATGTCTACATCACCTAAATCAATAACCGTCCTGCCTATAAGAATGTTTAAAAGCAATTTCAGCATCTAGACAAACACGTTTATAGGATGTTTTAAAACTCAAACTGTTTGTTTTCCTTTAGTTAATTTCCAGAATTCTATTTGCAACATGTTATAGGGTATCCCTGAACCATGCCTAGGCAAGCTTATAGGTAATTAAGGCCTTACAAAAAATTATAAAACTATGTTTTGTTTATTTTTGACTGCCCAGATTCAACATATTCAAAAATCAGTAGGCAAACTGATTAATTCTTTACCGCTTTGCCTCAACATAATGTTGCACATTCTCTGTTTGTTCTGCTCACTAGATATAATGTTCTAGGACCTTTTCTGAAACATCTGAAATCTTGATGTTTGAGACGTGCTAATTGCCTATTTATTTGTGGAGGTAAACATGGGCCCTTAATTGTTGACTTACTTGACAGTCCTGTTTGTTCTTTGTTCTCGCTTAGATTTTCCTTTTTAAACACTTTAGGAGAGTCTAAAACTGCCTAAAGATAGAGGTCCTAAACACCTCCGGGACCACAAGGAAGGGACAGGTAATGCACGCTTAGAGTTCGTTTAGTTAAAATCGCTTATACAATCGCTAAGGGGAGGGTCATCGGATAGTAAAAGGATATGATGACCTGTGCGCTAATGTCACGTGTAACCCCTCTAGTTGAGGAAGGATTACTGGGCATTGTACGGATGTGATCCTATAGGATGATAACTTAGGACTCCTTTTATCTTATTTACATATGTATGCTCAGATTGCTTACCTTTTAAACACATTTTATCTTATTTACATATGTGTGCTTAGATTGCTTATTTGTTAAATGACTAATTTACTAAGTTAGTTTGGCCGGGACCCGCCATTGTGGACCTCGAGGGGTGACTAACACCTTCCCCTCAAGGTAATTTCAAGCCCTTACCCAATCTTGGGTAATGTAGACGGGTTTAATGAATTACTTGCATTAGGTTCCCTAACGCACCATAAATTCATTAGGTGGCGACTCTTCAATTTCCATATCCCTTTCCCAAAAGGAAGGGAGTTTTCTCAAATGAATGTCGAAACCCGATTCCGCGAGAAAAAAAAAGGGGCACGACACAATGGCGAATCTGCTTGGGTTTTTTAGGCTTTTACCATAACAAACTTGCTTTTTGTAAATTATCCTTAAGAATGTTTATTTTGTTAAACGTGCGCACCCTTTCCCTTTCTCCTTATGTGAATTTAATTGTCCGTTTTGAGCATTTATGATTTCCTTTACTGCAGAAACTGACTTATTTCTTTTTTTCCTTTCGTAAACGTCTATTAATTATTAAATACCACATCTATTATTTTCCTAACGTTCAAATATGTGACAACATGTTATTTACTGTTGCATAAATCATGCTCAACATCATATTCCACTCGTGCGTAATCAATCCTTTAGCAACGCTTGATGAGTGGTTGCGCTCTACCTATATATCACCCTTTAAATTGGGGAAGGCTTATTTGCGGTAAAACTAGTCGATCAGCGATGCAATCGACGGTTCCGTTCCTTTCCCCTCAAGTTGTCCGCTTGAGGGTACTAGTATAGACCCCCATAGAAACCTTACTCTAATAATAACCCTTTAAGACAAACCTTATCCAAAAGTCCACCAGGTTTCCATAATCCCAACGGACGCAACCATGTTTTGTGCATTAATTTTGGAGAACTAAATGCCAATATGCTAATCATCGATATATAAATAGTCGAATCTGGATGGGGAAAGGGTCTAACCTTATTTATTTTGCAGAAAATGAGGCACGAGGTCCCCAGGTTCGGCATGGTTCATAGTATACCACCACTGCTACTAGATTAGTGGAAGATCTTTCCTCAAGTAGAGTATACCTGTTGTTGGGCATGCGTGAACTGGGGGACCTGATTGATGGAGCCAGAAAAATCAAGCCTAGGGAAGGTCCTTCTAGGACCAAGTAGATTAGGTTTATCTATTTTTCCTAAATGTAATAAGGCCAAGTTCCAGTAGTGACTTATCTTTTATTATCCTAGTGTCGTTTTGGGATTCATCTATTTTTTATATTAATGAAATGAGGCATTTATTGTCATCTAAGTTCTCCAAAACAACTTGTCGCTAGGCCTACCTCGAGCACAATGAGGCTCCCAAAATAGGACGCGAATTTACATTCCGCAATATGTGTTTAAATACCGCAAATACTCTTTTTAGAACAGTCACTGACTTGGCTACCTTTTGTTTTTCTTTCTTTCTTTTGATTATTCCCATTCCCCAAAGGTTGGTTCACGCATTCTGGCATCATCAACTTATCATACTAGATCCAGGGGCCCTCCACCTTCTCCTTCTCCTAGTCTACCAAAAGGCAAAGGGAAAGCAGATGGATGATTTAAACGACACCAGAAAAGAAAACAACACACATGTTGAACATGCAGAAGCTTCTGATGGCCGAGGTACTCAGGCTCTAAATGATGTGGTATCACGACTTGAGCAGAAGTACTAGAACTCCAGGGTGAGCTCGAGCAGGTCCGGAGCTTAGCAAACCTATCCCTCGCACTCAATATCCTAGATGTCAACCATTCAAACACTTAGAATCCCATACCACCGCAAAACACACCCAACGAGCACCTACAAAATCCTCATGCACCCCACTATTACACAACCCCTCCACAGAATCAAACTATCCCTCCACAATACCAGCAAACACCTACCATACTCCACAAAATGCCCCATAAATTATTCCCGAACCCCAGAACTCCAATGATCACCATTATACCCAATTTCCCGGTCACCAAAACAACCCTATATACTTGGAAACCCTGCCTCACTCCACTCATCCCGTATCCTATACACCATAATCCTCTGAGAAGGACCTGCTCATTAAGAACCTGGCGGAAGAGCTCAAGAAATTGACAAATCGGGTTCTAGGCGTCGAAGGAGGCAAAGAGATAGAAGGTATGAACTATGACGACCTATGTATATAGCCAGATATAGAACTGCCAGAGAATTACAAACTTCCCAAGTTCGAAATATTTGACGGAACAGGTGATCCCGGGGTTCATCTGAGGACTTATTGTGACAAGTTTGTAGGGGTCGAAAAGGATGAAAGGATCTGGATGAAGCTTTTCATGAGGAGTCTTATAGGAGATGATTTAGCTTGGTACATCAGCCAGGATCCTAATAAGTGGGCCAATTGGGTAAGTATGGCGTCTAACTTCATGGACAAATTCAGATTTAACACAGAGAATGCGTCGAATGTCTTCTACATTCAGAACTTAAAGAAGAAGCCCACTGAGACCTTCCGCGAGTATGCCACTCGTTGAAGGTCAGAAACAGCCAAAGTCAGGCCAACATTGGACGAGGAATAGATGAACAAGTTCTTCGTCAGAGCACAGGATCCGCAGTACTATGAAAGATTGATGGTTATTGAAAACAACAAGTTCTTCGATATCATCAAACTCGGAGAAAGGACTGAAGAGGGAATTAAAGGCGGTATAGTGAAAAAATTTGAGGCATTGTAGGCCACAAACAAAGCATTGCAGTCGGGGGGGTATATCAAATAAGAAAGATGGAGGAACAGTAATGGTCGCCCAAGGACCCAAAATTCCATTTGTATATCAAACCTCCCCACTTACATACCAAGAACCTCCACCCACATATCAACCATCACCTCCAAGATATTCCCAAACAGCCACTTCTTATCACACATATAATTCCCAACCCGCTCACTTTCAGTCACCTCCAACCCGCCCAAACTACCCAAGACCTCGGCCTAACTTTGACCGCAGACCACCTAGATAATACACTACCATTGTCAAACCCATTGCCAAACTGTATGAAAGGCTGGAGGTTGCTGGTTATGTCACTCATATCCCTGTTGCAACCGTGGAGAATCCATCCCAATGGGTCAACCCAAACAAGACCTATGCATATCATTCTGGCATGAAAGAGCACACTATTGACGAGTGTCGAACACTAAAGGATAAGATCCAAACCTTGATTGATAATAAGATCATTCAGGCCAAAGAAGCTACACCCAATCTACGCAACAACCCCCTCCCAGATCATAGGGGTGAAGGTGTCAATGTGATAGATACCGATGAGGAATAGGATCCCGAAGGATCGATTGAGCTTATCAAAAGGGTGACAATCCTAAGAAACTCGCAGTCATGCTCATCCTATTATAGTACAAATACAGCCGCCAGTGGAGGTTGAGATAGATGCATCATTTCCATTTGAAATTGAGATAGCACCCCTCGAAATTGCGCATGTTCCATTCGAGGTGGAAGTAACCACGCCTTTCACAGTGGCAGTGTCGACCACGCCGCCTTTCAACACTAAGGCTATACCTTGGGATTATGTGGCCGAAGCTAGAAGAAGAGGAAATAAAAAAATAAAAGAATATGGCGCTGCACAAAGGATGACCAGAACGGGAAGAGTCTATACACCAGAGCATTTGGGAGAATCCATTAAGCAGGCTTCTAACAAACCACCCGCTATTGAAACAGGCCCAGACAAGCTTTGGACCAGACAACCTTTGGAGGAAAGTGCAAGCAAAAGAGTATCCAGTCACAGATCATTTGAACAAGACTCCTGCTCAGATATCTATCTTGTCACTGCACAGCATTCAGAAGTGCACAGGAATTCTCTCTTAAGGGTGTTAAGTGAGGCATATGTACCTAACAACATCATTGGAGGAGAAATGGCCAATATGGTGGGACAGGTGCTGGAAAGTCACAAAATCACCTTCCACGAGGACGAGCTGCCACTCGAGGGTTTGAATCATAACAGGGCACTACATATTACCGTGCAATGTGAAGACAATTTCATTGCCAGAGTTCTGATAGATGGGGGATCCAGTCTCAATATTTACCCATTGACAACACTGAAGAGGTTGGGAAAAGGCCAGTATGAGATACGAGAAGGGACCATGAACGTGAAGGCATTTGACAGATCTTAGAGGGCTACCATTGGGGAAATCAATCTCTATTTATAGATGGGGCCTACATCGTTTGATGTCGAGTATCAGGTGCTGGACATATCCGCATCTTATAATATTTTGTGGGACGTCCATGGATACACGTTGTTGGGGCTGTGGCATCAACTTTGCATCAGGCAGTGAAGTTCGAATGGAACCATCAAGAGGTGATTATCTATGCAGATGGGAGCAACCCCATTTACAACCGTTAGACTATCCCGGTGGTTGAGAATAGAAGAAGGCTCGGGGGAAAAACTTATCATCACATCGAGCGGGTCAATGCAATCGAGAAAGATAAGTGGTGGAGTAGCAATATAGAAAGTGTACAAGTGTGGAGAGGATATGAACCCGGAAAGGGTCTTGGCAAAAACCTTCAGGGTATATCCAAGCCAATACAGTTGAAACGTCATTGTACAACCTTTGGGCTAGGGTATCAGTACACCTGTCAAGAATACAATGACTGGTCACCACCGTGGCATGGTCCGTACTATCCATTTGAGCAGCCTGTACCACACCTGAGTCAGACTTTCCAGCAGACCGACATCATACGGGGATCAGTGGAGGAAGAAGCATTGGCCGCCTTGAGGAACTTGTTCTTAGAGGATGAGGACATGGACTGTTGTGTAATTGTTGAGGAAGAGGAGGAGGAGGAAGGCCATACCATCTGAGCTGTGGAGAAAGGATCATTCCTCAAGAAATGGACTGTCAGACCATCCAGGGCCCGACGAGTCCCGGGGTAGCAAGGCAGAACATCAGTGTTTATTTTGTTTCTTTCTAAGAAAATGATTTCTCTTTTTGCATTTGTTTTAAATAAAACCTCCAGCATTCCAAAAACGTTGTTTAAATTATTGAAAATCACTTTTATGTTTCAATGGATTGATATTTATTATTACCATTTTCTCTCATATCTTTATCTATACAGAATTATTATTTCATGTCTTGATGAACCGACGACTGTGACATGTAACGAGGCAACGCAACAAAAGGATAGTGATTCAGAAGAAGAGGATGTCATACCTAAGGAAATCATCAGGGAAGTAGAGGATTTTGAGAACAAGACCAAGTCCAACCTGGACGAAACTGAGATAATCAACTTAGGAGATTCTGAAACTGTCGAGGAGACCTGCATCAGCATTCACTTATCACTATCAGAAAAAGAAGAGTACACACAATTCCTAAAAGAGTATGAGGACATCTTTGCATGGTCATACGATGATATGACCGGGTTAAGTACATCTATTGTGGCTCACAAGTTTCCCACAAACCCAATGTGTCTGCTAATAAAGCAGAAACTTAGGAAATTCAAGCCTGATATGAGTCTGAAAATCAAAGAGGAGGTCACCAAACAAATTAAGGCCAAGGTCCTCGGGGTGGTTGAATACCCAACTTGGTTAGCCAACATCGTGCCAGTTCCAAAGAAAGATGGGGAAGTGAGAGTCTGTGTTGATTATCGGGATCTAAACAAAGCAAGTTCCAAGGATGATTTCTCGCTACCAAATATACACATTCTGATCGACAATTGCACCAAGTGTGAAATCCAGTCCTTTGTAGATTGCTTCGCCGGTTATCATCAGATTTTGATGGACAAAGAAGACGCATAGAAAACAGTCTTCATTAAACCATGGGGAGTGTACTGCTACAAGATGATGTCATTTGGTCTAAAGAATGTTGGGGCCACCTACATGAGGGCTATGACTACCATTTTTCATGATATGACGCATAAGGAGATCGAGGTGTATGTGGACGATGTCATCATCAAATCCAAGAAAGCCACAAATCATATAGCAGATTTGAGGAAATTCTTCGACAAACTACGAAAGTACAACCTAAAATTAAACCCTGCAAAGTGTGAGGGGTCCCTGTCGCAAAGTTACATGGGTTCATTGTCAGTCGCCGAGGGATAGAATTGGATCCATCAAAAGTCAAAGCCATCCAGGAGCTGCCACCGCCGAAGAGTAGAAAGATGTAACGAGTTTTCTAGGACGGCTAAACTACATCAGTCGGTTCATAGCCCAGTCCACAGTCATAAGTGAGCCAATTTTCAAGATGTTGAAGAAACATCTGCAACTAGTTAGACCAAGGATTGTCAAAGGGCTTTCGACAAGATCAAGGAGTACCTATCAACACCACCAGTTTTGGTCCCGCCAGAGCCAGGAAGACCTTTGCTACTCTACCTCGCAGTGTTAGATGGAGCCTTCGACTGCGTTCTGGGACAGCACAACGAGACAGGGAGAAAGGAACAAGCTATCTATTACCTGAGTAAGAAATTCACTCCATATGAAGTGCGGTACTCTCTATTGGAACGTACCTGTTGCGCCTTGACCTAGATATCTCAAAAGCTGAGGCATTACTTCTGTGCTTACACAACGTACCTCATATCAAGGATGGATCCCCTGAAATATATCTTTCAAAAACCTATGCCCACTGGCAAGCTGGCTAAGTGGAAAATCTTGTTGAGTGAGTTCGACATTGTCATGTAACTCAGAAAGCAGTCAAAGGACAGGAACTGGCAGATCATCTTGTTGAAAAACCTGTGGAAGGAGAATAAGAACCCTGAAAACGTATTTTCCCGATGAAAAAGTGTTGTTCAAGGGGAGGATATTGCTGAATCCTACGACGGTTGGAGGATGTTTTTTGACGGAGCGGCAAATTTCAAAGGAGTCGGTATTGGAGTTGTCTTGGTATCGGAAACTGGCCAACATTATCTGGTATCTGCTAAACTCAGATTTCCCTGCACCAACAACATGGCAGAGTATGAAGCTTGCATCCTAGGACTTAACATGGCCATCAACATGAAAATTCAGGAGTTGTTGGTAATCGGCGATTCAGATTTGCTTGTGCACCAGGTACAAGGAGAATGGGCCACCAACAATTCCAAGATATTTCCATATCTGCACCATGTGCAGGAATTGAGAAAAAGGTTCACGAAGATAGAGTTTCGGCATGTCCCCAGGGTTCAGAACGAGTTTACCGATGCATTGGCCACTTTGTCATCAATGATACAGAATCCAGACAAGAACTTCATTCATCCTATCCCAGTAAGGATCCATAGTTAGCCGGCATATTCTTCTCATGTTGAAGAAGAACAGATGGGAAGCCATGGTTCCACGACATCAAAAGGTATCTAACAAAAGGAGAATACCCCAGAGCATGCAAACCATACTCAGAAACCACGCTTCGGAGATTTTCCAACAACTTCTTCAACAGCGGAGGAACCCTATATAGAAAAAGTCCTGATTTGGGATTGTTGAGGTGTGTCGATGCGAAAGAAGCTTCTAAGTTTCTAGAAGAGATACATGTCGGAACCTGCGGCCCGCATATGAATGGCTTTGTCTTGGCCAAGAAGTTACTCAGGGCCGGTTATTCTGGATGACCATGGATACAGATTGCATCCAGTATGTCCAAAAATTCTACCAATGTCAAGTACATGCAGATATGATAAAGGTGCCGCCAAATGAGCTCAATGCAACAAGCTCACCTTGGCCATTCGCCCCTTGGGGAATGGATGTCATTGGTCCAATCGAGCCCACCGCCTCAAATGGGCATCGGTTCATCTTGGTAGATATTGATTACTTCACCAAATGGGTCGAAGCAGCATCTTACAAGGCAGTGACTAAGAAGGTTGTAGCAGATTTTGTTCGCGGCCGAATTGTTTGTCGGTTCGGAGTTCCAGAATCCATCATCACTGACAATGTCGCCAATCTCAATAGTGATATGATGAAAGCCATGTCCGTTACTTTAAAACTCAAGCACAATAATTCCACAGTATACAGACCTCAAATGAATGGAGTCGTAGAAGCCGCCAACAAAAATATCAAGAAGATACTGAGAAAGATGGTAGAAAATCATAAACAATGGCACGAGAAGCTACTATTTGCTTTACTGGGATACCGTACCATAGTCCGCACATCAACCGGGTCAACTCCCTACTTACTGGTTTATGGTACTGAAGTTGTTATTCCTGCCAAAGTGGAGATTCCTTCTTTGAGGATCATACAGGAAGCTGAGCTCGACGATGCAGAATGGATAAGGAACCGTTATGAGTAGCTGACCCTCATAGACAGAAAAAGGATGAATGCAGTATGTCACGGGCAACTTTATCAGAATAGAATGTCCAGAGCTTTCAACAAAAGAGTCAAGCCAAGACAGTTCACACCGGGGCAGCTGGTGTTGAAGAAGATCTTTCCGTATCAAGCCGAAGCCAAAGGGAAATTCGCTCCCAATTGGTAAGAGGTCCTTACATGGTTCACAGAGTCTTGACAGGGGGAGCCCTCATACTCGCAGAAATGGACGGAGAATTATCGCCAAAACCAATCAATTCAGATGCAACAATACTATGTGTAATTATTTATGTTTCCGCAAATTATGTAAATTGAACTACGCTCGACCTGATTCGCATTTAAGAGGGGATACGTAGGCATCCCTGTGGGTTCGGCCACAATTCGATAAAAATCTTATTTCCCCCCATAATCAGAAACTGGGGAAGAACTTTGAGGAGGACCCTCAAAATTCTGAAGCAAGTTCAGTCGTTCGCAGCATGTACAGCAGTCAAAGGTGTTTGTCCATCTAACTGGGGCAGAATTTTGAGGAAGGACCCTCAAAATTCTACGGCAGGAGAAGTCGTAATGTCTCGGATCGTGTCAGAGTCACTAGTTCATCTAACCAATTTTCTAAAGAACATATTTTTCTACGACTGTGAAAACTACGCATGCTTGCTTTTTAAAATAACTCTATTTAGCAAACGCTACCCCCAATGATTTGAACAGGATCTTCAGACCGAGAAAAGCAAGTCAAGCAAGCCTACGGAGGCACGAACCAACCTCCCCCTTATAGAACTCGTGATTTTTCTTTGAATACAGGGACAAACAATATACATGCTTCAAAGTCAAAATCTTCATAACAACTGCGATACTGAAGTCTACTACCAGCTAAGAAAACTCTGCTATCATCAACTATTTATTCTATTCTTCATGGGATTGAACCCTGTCCCGCATATCTGCATGAGGCTAAGCCCTGGCTCCATTTGCATAAGGCTAAGCTCTGCCTTCATCTGCATGGGACCAAGCCCTGTCCCGAAATCTTGCATGAGACTAAGTTCTGTCTCCATATCTGCATGAGGCTAAGACCTGCCTCCATATTTGCATAAGGCTAAGTGCTGCCTTTACCTTGCATTGGACTAAGCCCTGTCCCGAATCTTGCATTAGACTAAGCTATGTCTCCGTCTGCATGAGGCTAAGACCTGCCTCCATATTTGCATAAGGCTAAGCTCTATCTTCGCTTGCATGAGGATAAGCCATGCCTCCATATTTGTATAAGGTAACCTATGCCTTCATCTTATATGGTACTAATCCATGTCCTGAATCTTGCATGATACTAAGCTCTATCTCCATCTGCATGAAGCTAAGCACTTCCTCCATATTTACATAAGGCTAAGCTCTGCCTTCACTTGCATGAGGCTAAGCCCTGCCTCCATATTTGCATAAGGCTAAGCTCTGCCTTCATCTTGTAGGGGACTAATCCTTGCCCCAAATATTGCATGAGACTAAGCTCTATCTCCATCTGCATGAGGCTAAGCCCTACCTCCATATTTGCATAAGGCTAAGCTTTTCCTTCACTTGCATGAGGTTAATCTCTGCCTCCATATTTGCATAAGGCTAAGCTCTGCCTTCACTTGCATGGGATTAAGCCCTGTCCCGAATCTTGCATGAGACTAAGCTCTGTCTCCATCTGCATGAGGCTAAGCCCTGCCTCCATATTTTCATAAGGCTAAGCTCCGCCTTCACTTGCCGAGACTAAGCTTTGTCTCTCCGGTACTATCTATTTGCTCTTCTTTCGGGATAAGCTCTGCCCTTAACTTCACAAGTCTTGTCTTGTTGCTCTTAACATCATGTTATTGCATCGCATGGGCTGAAATATAGCCAACTTTTCCAAAGGCGTAATATTCTAAAGGCATCATCCTCATAGCCGGAAGACACCATGCCATGGCCTGAGGATCTCTCAAAGTTTCATATCATTATTCAAAGGCGTCATGGTTCGGAGGCACCATTTTCATTAACCCGAGAACATGATTTCATGGCCTGCTAATCCCTCATTGAACAATTCATGGCCCAGGACATCATGGTCTAAAGACGTCATCCTAACCGTCCGAAGACAATTCTTATGGTCCGAAGGGAATCTGCATCATGTTTAAATTCCCGCACAAATATATGCTCGCAGTATCTCTTTACTTGAAGGTGACCCGATAAGCAACCATTACTCCAACGGGAGCAATCCCGCTCCATTTCCTTCATACTATTTCAAACCTGACCGCTCACTGTAACCATTTCACCTATTCAAAACCTTGTGTCCGTTCTTGTGATAACTTCATCGGTATATTTCGCCGGCGAATCCAGAATTACACACAGCCTGATTCCTGTAAAATCAGGGATATGTAGGCAGCTCGGAAACCAGAGTGCGGCCTATGTCTCTCAAAAAACCTTACTCGGTCAAAATCGGCCATTATATCTTTACCCGACAACTCTTTCATCCTTCCCGGGTAAAGAAGGGCAACTGTTGATACCCAATTTTTCCCTATATTATTTCCAAAGTGCATATATCTTTTCAAAACAATGCATGAGAATCAATTAATATTTTTCCATAATTTCTACATTTTTTTAAAGATTTTTAATTAATTTATCCCAGTATTATATAGACAATTACTAATTGCATCACCATTGATTTTATGACAATTTTATTGCTTAATTTTATCATTTATATTTACACTAAGATTTAATTCTTTTATAAATAACCGTACTTACATTTTAGGTTTATAATTGCAATAACTTTGCAGTAACAGCCCATGAGTGTATTGTTACCTTATATCACGAGAAAATGACCTTTTGTATTTTTGATAATATTAGGTAATTATCAATTTTATGCATAAAAATCATTTTTATCATTTATTAACTATTTTTTACAAATTATTTTATCATTTAAGTGGGTATTTAATAAATAGCCTTTTATTTTCGGACCTAACCCCCTCAAACATTAGCCCAAACCCCTTCAAAATATAGATCAAAACCCTTAGTCCCAAACCTATACACCCGACCCAATCACCCATTTAATCATGGTCGTTGATCATTTTGATTAACGGTCCATGATTAAACCTACCATAATAATCCCCTTCATTTCACTCAACCCGGCCGCCCCTGAATCCCTCCTCCTCTCCATTCTCTCTCAATCACCCCCCTAAAAACCTAACCGCTGTCACCTGCAAAACTCCCCGTCTATGGGGTTTCTATGGATTTTTCGGCCCTTGCCGGCCTATTACATCTTCTGGTTGTTCGACTTCATTTATTTATGAGAGAATCTCGAAGAGATTCAAGCTGGTTTTGTTCGAAACCTTTCTCACAGGCCTATCTATGGCCATTCTCGTTGTGAGTACTGTTTCTTGCCTATTTTCGTTCAAATCTATGGTTTTCGGCCGATTTTTCTTTTACTTATACTATTTCTGAAAACCCTAGTTTCACTAGTCTTTGAATCTGTTTAGATCTTTGTAGATCTGAGATGATTCGAGTATTATAGGGTGTTTTCTTTTAAAAATCTTTTCTTCTAGTTAATTGCTTCGATTTTATTCACTCTTTCTGAAATTAGGGTTCGTCCCAGACTTTCTTCAAAAGTTTTCCTAACTTCTTAGTGATTTAACTAAGTGTTCTTCATTATCTTGAATGATTCTCATGTATATTCTTCAACCTAAGATGTTTCTGTTTGTCCTATTGATTTCTTCAATTTTGTTCCGTTATTATGTTGATTTCTGTGAACTAGTCTTATTAACTAATTCTATTCAGGGATTCGAATGTTTTTCCCCATTAAAATCAGTATTCTTTGGGGATTTTTTACTTAGTTGATTTCTATTTAGGGATTTGAATAATTATTTCCTATAAATCAATATTCTTTGAGATTTTTTTACTAATTCGAATGACTGTCCTGTTAAAATTAGTACTTGCTGAGATTTTCACTTGTTCCCTTATTTGTGACCTTAATTGATTATACTTACCTTAATTAATTATCAATATGGTTTGGGATTTTACCGACTCCTTGTATGGTATGATTTCTTACCTTAACTGAGTCCCAGTTCTGACTGTTAACTGACTCTCCCCAATTTCCAGAACCACGCCTAGGCAAGCTTATAGGTAATTAAGGTTTTACAAAAAATTATAAAACTATGTTTTGTTTATTTGTGAATGCCCAGATTCAACAAGTTCTAAAATCAGTAGGCAAACTGATTAAGTCTTTACCGCTTCTCCTTAACATAATGCTTCACATTCTCTTTTTATTGTGCTCACTTAGATATTATGTTCTAGGACCTTTTCTGAAACGTCTGAAATCTTGTTGTTTGAGACGTGCTAATTGCATGTTTATTTGTGGAGGTAAACATGGGCCCTTAATTGTTGTCTTACTTGAAAGTCTTGTTTTTTATTTGTTGTCGCTTAGATTTTCCTTTTTAAACACTTTAGGAGAGTCTAGAACTGCCTAAAGATAGAGGTCCTAAACACCTCCGGGGCCACAAAGAAGGGATGGGTAATGCACGCTTAGAGTTCATTTAACTAAAACCGCTTATACAATCGCTAAGGGGAGGATCATCGGGTAGTAAAGGGATAGATGACCTGTGCACTAATGTCACGTGTAACCCCTCTAGTTGAGAAAGGATTACCGGGCATTGTACGGATGTGATCACATAGGCTGATAACTTAGGACTCCTTTTATCTTATTTACATATGTATGCTCAGACTGCTTACCTTTTAAACTCCTTTTTATCTTATTTACATATGTGTGCTTAGACTGCTTATCTGTTAAATGACTAATTTACTAAGTAAGTTTGGCTGGGACCCACCATTGTGGACCTCTAGGGGTGCCTAACACCTTCCCCTCAAGGTAATTTCAAGCCCTTACTCAATCTCTGGTAATGTAGACTGGTTTCATGAATTACTTGCATTAGATGCCCTAATGCACCGTAAATTTAGGTGGCAACTCTTCAATTTCCATACCCCTTTCCCAAAAGGAAGGGAGTTGTCCCAAATGAATGTCGAAATCCGATTCTGCGAGGAAAAAAAAGGGGGCGCGACAGTTTCCCCAGGTCCTTGAGGAAAGTGAGCTATAAGCTCAGGAGTCTGCCGCATTTTCTTGGAAAGCATAGAAAATGGTCCTCCGATGGAAGATGAAGGCTAGATAACCTTCTCGATCAGACAATCCAAATTTCCTCTTTTTGCTCTTGACGGCTCCGCCCTCTCCTTTTTTCTTTAATGGGTTGATAGGCTTTCCTGGCTCTATCCAGTTGTCCCCCGGATCCTTATCAACCCCAGCAAGTTGACACAGCTCAGGGATAAGGGATGGGAATATCAATGATGGGTCGTTTAGATGCTGATACTCCCTCAGTTCATTGATGAAGATCTCACCAACATTGAGCGGAATACCATCAAGAATGCATGCTACCATCTGGGCTCTCATTACAAGTACATTTCATATATTCGACACCGGATAGACGCGACTGCATAAAATGGCCAGCCATATCTTAGCTTCAACAGTGAACTCCTTGGATGTGATCCTCTCTCTTTTCTGCTGCCCAAGGAACATCCACACCCGAGCATAATTGGGAGACCAACCAATCCCCTGGAACACAATCTTTTGTATGGAATGGGTCCATATCATGGTCTTGGAGTTGATATACGTGGTTCATAGCTTCTGCTCTGAAATGCACCATTTTGCCGCGAATCTTCATCTTTAGTTTTTTCAACCTGATGGTCGGGATATTTGCATATAACTCCCTCACCCATTGCTCATTGGCTCTGCAAGGTTGAGGGGCGAAACAGATCCAGCCCATGTTTAAAAGTCGCTGGTAGAACTCAAGAAGACGTTACGGGACCTTATCTAACACTATCCCACTTTCCGGGAGCAACTTCTTCGATATTAACTCGGCATAATACCGTTCCTGTCACTTGCGTGACAAGAATCGGTGCTGGTCATAATTTTCCTCAATATCCACAGGACTGTCTTGCGCGCATCCATCGGAGTTAGTGCTCATTTTCAGTTTATGTACCTTCAAACAAAGCATAGGAGTGAAAACGTACTATGTCTACGAAATATGTGCAAAATGATTCAAAGATGCCAAAGAATTGATCGGACAGTCGAAACCAGCCTTAGAAAAAAATCAGATTTTCAAATCTACATGTGTCTGCTTTCTGATGTCGCAATTGTGACATTTTCTTCGCATTTGCGAAGGCATCAGGTTTCGCATCTGCGAAAATCTCTTTGCAAATGAGAAGATAGTAAGGGCCGCCAGTATTCGCAATTGCGGCCACCTCTTCGCAAATGCGAAGAGGCCATCACAATTGCGACCCTTGGTCCCTAGCCCTAGAATAGTTTTCAGGCCTGAAAAATTTCTTCCATGAATCACGCTTTAAACACCCAATCAGTTTTTAGGCACTTAAATAGGCAATAAACATCACATATAACCAAGAATTACAAGAAAAATTTCAACGATTCAGCCAAGAACTTCAGCACTCAAACCACTCCTATTTTAATAGAATCATGGGTACTCAAACTTCCCCAATATCTAGCATAGCATTAGGCTCACACTCTCAACCAGCCTCATATAGAAATCAGTACACGATTTAGCAATATATATATATATTTTCTTTTGTAAGGAACCATTGGAAACCTAAGTTTTGAGAAATAAATGAAGGAAGACGAAGAAGAAGAAGAAGATGATCAAATGATTAAGCGATCATAGCTGGATGCTTGCACTTGGGAGTGGAAATTTGAGAGTTTGAAGTTTGGGATAATACCAATCGTATATTTATTTTTCTCTCAAAAGACGTTGTAGTGTTAATTAAAATGAACGATCCAGCCCCATTAAAACCCCTTTGATGTCGCATTTGCGATACCCTGTTCATAATTGCAAACTTCCAGGTTTCAGCAGAGGTCGCAAATGTGACAGTTTTCTCGATTTTGTGAGTTGGGCTAGTTTCACAAATGCAAAGAGATTTTCGCAAATGCGAGTGCTCGTGCTTCTGCAACTTTCAGCTACTGGTTTTGTTGCTCTCCGTCACCCCGACGTACTCAAATCAACTCCAAAAAATTCTAAAACTTGGCAGATTAGTTAAAAAGCAATGTAAATCTCAAGCCAAGCATTAAGTCAAGCTTATGACCACGAGCGGAGGGGGTGGTAAGTATATGATCAAGTCAAGCGTTAATTTCTTCATTTTGCACTTCTTGGCTTTCATGTGAGGAAATGTCATTTTGCCTTGTTGTTCTTTCAAATTGTAAATTGTATGGCCCTTGCCTTTCCTCCTTGCAATCCCTCCTTGACTCTGTATTTCAATTTCCATATCACCACGCAAGTCCAATATTGAAAAATTCTTGGAATGCAACGTCAACCCTCCAAATTGCAGTTCTTCCCGGATTTTGACATCCTATATTTCCCCCGTACTAGAGTCAATCTCAACTGTATTTTCAGTTACACCGGATGACTCTAATTCCTTATTTTTCTTGGCATCACTAGTACTCATGGAGTCGGTTGGCGGATGTTCAATTCTTGATTCGTCAAAGTAAACCTCACTTTCTCCCTCGGAGTTGGACTCTTCTTGACCTTCTTCCACACTTTCAATTGATAGGCATAATGAGCTCAATCAATAATTTCTAAATTACTACCCAATATTTTCCAATAGATGGGTAGTATTTTTTCTTTATGATTTTTCCAAATATAAAAGAGTTACCCTTCAGTTCGAGTGCAGTGGAGAGGTCAGCCTGTTGAGGCAACTACATGGGAGTCCGAGTCGGACATGCAGGGTAGATATCCCCACTTGTTTGCCAGTTCAAGTAATTTGCTATGTCCGTTCGAGGACGAACATTTGTCTAAGAAGGGGAGATTGTGATGACCCAAAGAGTCATCTTATGAATTAAAACACTATTCTAGGCTTATTAGCCTTAAAAAGATAAATTTTATTTACCTCAATTTTTGTGCGCATTCCGAGCGTGAAACCGGAAAGCTTTTATGTAAAAATATGAGAAATAACAATTTTTACGAGTTAAGAATTTGGTTTAAGTTGACTCTGGTCAGTATTTTTAGTAAACGGACTTGAATCTGTGTTCCAACAGTCCTGAGAGGTCCGCAGTAAAATATGGGACTTGGGCGTATGTCCGGAATTGGATTCTGAGGTCCCTAGCTTTAGAAATCAATTTTGGAAGAAAATTATTTTGATGGATTTTTAAGGAAATAAAGAAATGAATTAATGTGTGAACTCGTTGGTATCGGGCCCGTATTTTGGTTCCAGAGCCCGGTACAGGTTTGATATGATATTTAAGTCCTATTTGTGAAATGTGGTGAGAATCGGAATTGATTTGACGTGATTTGGACATCCAGTTGAGAAATAGTGAAATTGAAGTGTTCTTGAGAAAAATCATGAGTTTTGAAGTTGAATCTGTAGTTTTAAATGTTACTTTTGTGATTTGATTTCACGAGCAAGTCCGTATGATATTTTTAGACTTGCGTGCATGATTGGTTTGGAGCCCCGAGGCTCGGGTGAGTTTCGGATAGGCCACAGAGTGTTTAGACTTAGAAAAGTTTCATAGCTGGTGTCTGGTGTCTATCCAGGCCTCTGATCTCTCAATTGCAAGATCAGGTTTCGCAATTGCGAAGTTAACAGACCTGGTAATTGCGAGACATTATATCACATATGCGAATCAGGCCTGGGAAGGACATCCTCGCAAATGCGAGATTTACTTCGCAAATGCAAAGACTGCCCAGCAAGCCCACTGGTCGCAAATGCGAAGACTGCCCAGCAAGCCCACTGGTAGCAAATGCGACATTTAGGTCACAAATGCGAAGGCAGGAGGGATTTCTAAAGGTTTACAATTGCGAACCCCTGATCGCATTTGCGATAATTACAGCTGCTCAAATACGTTTTTAGACGGGATTTTCACCCATTTTTCAATTCTCTAAAACTCTAAACCTCCATAGGCGATTTTCCAAATACACAAACTTCTCCAAATCATAGGTAAGTGATTCCTAACTAATTCGTTCCAATCCTTAATAACTTTTAACAAGATTTCAACCTAGAATCTAGAGTTTTCGTGGTAAACAATTGGAATTTTTGGGTAGAACTTAGGAACTTCGAAATTTGGGAATTTAGACCTCAAATTAAGGACAGGTTCCAAAACCAATGGTATATCCAGGCTTAGGGGAGAATGGATAAACGGGTTTTGGTCCGAACCTCGAGTTTAGACCAAGCGGGTCTGGGGTCGATTTTTGTCTTTTGATTAGAGAGCATAGGAAAACCATATTTTTTCATTAAATTTAATTCCTTTAGCAATAATTCATGATATTGAACCAATTATGATTAGATTCGAGCGGGTTAGAGGCAAATTCTAAAGGAAAAGCTATAATTGAGCAGTGAGCGGCCTGCGGAATTGAGGTAAGTGTTTGGTTTAACCTTGACTTGAGGGAATAGGAATCCCCAACTTAAATGATATGTGAAATTTCATGTGTGTGGTGTATAGGTGAGGTGACGAGTATCTATGCACCACAAAATTAGCTATTTAGCATGTCCCCTTCCCCGTTTCCAATTTATTTTACTCCTGTCTTAATTGTTTCATGATCATTTATGCCTCCATGTCTACTTGTTTTTCTTACTTGTTTGTTAGATATTGTTTCACTTATTTGGGAGTATTAATTGTTCCTTAACTTCATTATGGTACATTAATGGTTGAGCTGGTGGTCAGTATTTCATGATACATTTCGGTTGGTTTCGCTGTGTAGTGATAATTGGTGAAATTTCTGAATAGTACAGTTTTCTGCTTACAATTGTTGAGACATTAGTAATGTGAAAGGCTTTGACCTAAATTGTGAAATCTTTTTTTTATAAATAAAGAGATGTAATTTTTTGGTGGGAGCGGGTTGCACGCCGCAACAAGGAGTAATAAGGGAGGACAGGTGGGACGGGTTGCACGCCGCAACAGGAGAAATAAGGGTGATATATATATATATATATATATATATATATATATATATATATATATATATATATATATATATATCACCCTTATTTCTCCTGTTGCGGCGTGCAACCCGATCCCACCTGTCCANAGAGAGGAGAAATAAGGGTGGACAGGTGGGAGTGCGTGCCGATGAAGGACATTCATGTTTTACTGATTATATGATAAAGACTGGAAAACTTATTGTTTTATTCTATTATTCCCATACTCTGCTTTTACCATATTTAAATTGAAACTTGGAAATTTTTGTGAGGATTGGTTATAGCTGAAATCTGGAAAAGTTAACCAAGTTGTTTTTATTAATTGTTGCAAGTTACTGTGTAATTATTTTATTATTCCCTTCTTGCTTTATCATACATTGTATCCTGGTTATGTTATAAATGCACCGCCATAGCCTCATCACTACTTCATCGAGGTTAGGCTCGGCACTTACCAGTACATGGGGTCGGTTGTATTGATACTGCACTCTGCACTTCTTGTGCAGATCCAGGTTCCGGCCAGAGTTGAGTTATCGAGTAGTAGATGAGCATTCGTATGGAGACACGAGGTAGATCTGTTGGCGTCCGCAGATTCCTGGAGTATTCTCTACATTATTTAGATTGTTGTTTTATTTCATTCAAAACACATATATATATTTCTTTCATCCAATTACTTGTAGCATTCTTTAATAGTTCGTGAATTGTGACTCCAGACCCTGGGTAGCTAGATATTAGTATTAGTTTCGAGTTTAATTTCATTAATTCGTACATTGTTCTTGATTAATCTATTGGATAGTATTAGATTTTCGCATTTTTCTAAACTGCTTACTTATAGTTAATTAAATTGTTTTAAGAAAACGTTTAACTAAATTCTAACATTGGCTTGCCTAACAAGTATGGTGTTAGGCACCATCACGATCCCGAGGGTTGGGAATTTGGATCGTGACAAATGGAAATCAAAAAACCATCCCGCCAGCTCAACATATATAACCATGAAGCACAATGCTATCAATCCACAACACAAGGGGAAATATAACACACGAAAACAAGCATAAAGAATCATATCATATCATAACGCTACTGCGATGCATGACTCAATCCGACATTGGTACACCTGGAATACATTGAGCCATGATACTCCCAATCAACGACCTTAAGCATATCAACATCAAACACACGAAGCACGTAATCATAACTATGGAGATATGGATATCACTATATACCAGAAACAACAAGACCATAACCAAGGGACAATTAACCATTTAACACCCCAAGAGCAATCTCGCTTGAATTTTGCTACAAAGCTCAAACATAACTGCATCGGTGCACAGATAACCAAAAGATCATAACTCATTGTAGCATAGGAGAGTAACACATGAGACATATCAGAACAGGAATGTGATCCACCCTAACCGATAACATACCCGTCCACAATAATTGTACTGAGAAGATAAATCTGACCTGATTTAGAACACACATCCTTATTAGACCTACTAGTAGCCTCCAAATCAATTTTGATCCTTCGGAAGTAGGTAAATAGCCTCCTAAAAGCCCACAATAACATATTTATAGTACATACCATAAGTTTCCAACCTCTTAACATACCTTTATCGTTCACAACTATGGAACAGTCAGCCTCGAGAACCCTCTTAGTTTTCAAATCCCTAGAATACTAGAATCTCCATATCCGATCAAAACTACACTACTCAAATACGTGACACATTCCTCACATACGGTCAGCCCACGAGAAGTACTTCTATAATTCTTTCGTTCCACAAAGTAAAAATAAGAACATCAACAATCGATCAACCAGGCGATTACCGAAATACCAGCCAGGCATCCGCAAGTCGAAACACAATGCACCTTCTAGAGTGTGCACCCTTCTTAGACGATATCAAATAATTCTAGCGTTCTTCTAAACATGTGAAATCATCTATGTTGTCTACAACTCGTGACCCCATTCAGGCAAAAATCATAGCACACAACACGTTCCTTATGCAGGGAGAAGACATCTAGCTTAAGCTATGGTTGTCACTATCAAGAACTCTTCAAGGCGAGTCCGCACATCACCAAGCCATCATAACTGAACTTCCCCAACTCAACCAAGTCACATAAGCCATCAAACCCAAGAGTATAGCCACAAAATGCTGGTGAAGCATTACCGCACCAAAAGACCAGTTACCTTTTTTCTATGTTGACCCAACACCACCGAGCTAACCCATTTCTTCTAATCCTCCTCGAATTGTCTTCAGGTAAACACTTTCCCTTATCGGTACACAATGATCCTAAGTCAAAGCTCTCTACGAAAGACAATACTGCGAACCACGTCGTCCGAGAACCCATAAACCGTTGTATTTCCTCTGGAGCACCAAACAATGATGCAACCGAGATACCCACTCTGAAGAGACCTTTTGTGAATCTAAATATGTTTCTCTAACCTTTTTGATACTATAATGTAGATTTAGTAATGATACCGATATATCGCAAGTTCCAGCACTATCCCATGAAAATATCAGATCTTAGTCATGTACAATTCTGGGGAACCCCTCAACACTGCATATATACCTCAGACCCAAGACTAATATGACATTTGCCCATGCAATTTGATCACCAATTGTAGACTCCCCTACTTGGCGCGGAGTCATTGGGCACAACATCCGATGATCCACATTACCAACCTTCATAATCTCGTACAACACCAATCGAATACACAAACCAGCTGCATCCCATAGTTGAAAAATTAAAGATCTACCAACACGTCTGCGTCCATAGTCTGGACAATACCTCGAGACAATGATCGAGAATCTATGGCCCCGTTGTAACCTATTTGTGGCATTACAAACCATCGGAGCGCAGCTGATACCGAGCGTGCAACATCATAAATGAGTGGATGCAAAGTAATATAAGATATATGGTTCAAGCTGAATCAATGTCGCACAATAAAGAATGAAAGAAGTGGTTACTAATAGTTATGTAGCCTCTCAAATATAAGTACAGACGTCTCCATACCAATCCACAAGACTCTACTAAATTTTCTTATGACTCGTAGCGCCTATAAACCTAGAGTTATGATACCAACTTGTCACGATCCCAATTTCCCACCTTAGGATATCGTGATGGAACCTAGTCTCTAAGACTAGGTAATCCTAACACATGCTGAGTTAATAACAGAATTGAACTATTTAATCATTTATCATAAACCATTAATGACATACATAGTCGCAAGCGGCCAATAGTTATACATTTTCCTAAAACTGTTAGTACAAAGTCATAAGCACTACTAAAACACACTAGAATTTCTAAACACAATACTTTTTTTAATTACAATTTAACAGTAGCATAATGAAGTAAGATGGTGACTCTGAGGCTTGCGAACGTCAAGCAGGTATACCTTGAAGTCTCCCACCGCGCAGATGCAACACTAAACAACATAATTAGAATACTTGGATCTGCACAAATTAATCTGAGCACCTAGTTAATGGATATGCATGGCCCCCTAATTAATTTGAGCATAGTCTGAAAAGATGTTAAGGTATTGTGTCACGACTCCAATTTTTCTCTATAGGATGTCGTGATGGCACCTACTCTCTATGACTGGGTAAGCCTAGCAAATAATAATAGCATGTAAGAAATAATTTATCAACATACTAAAACAAGTTGAATACTGATATAACCTTCCGAATCAAAACATAATCTCAATAGTACACTCCCCAAAATAGGTGAAACTGAGTCATAAGCTCTATAGAATAAATTGTTATCTTCTAATTGTACTATTTTTCTTAGCACTTAACCTCAGTAGAGTAGTGACAAGTCCAGGTCAAGACACCTACTAGGATATAAAATAGACAGTGTGAAAATGTACAGAATTGTAGTATGAGTACACCAAATGGTACCCAGTAAGTGTCGAGCCTAACCTTAGTAGAGTAGTGATGAGGCCAGGTCAAGACACCTATTAGGATATAAAATAGACAATATGAAAATTTACAGAAGCGTAGTATGAGTACACCACAACGGTACCCAGTAAGTATCAAACCTAACCTCGGTAAAATAGTGATGAGGCCAGGTCAAGACACCTACTAGACATAGGAACATGTTCAAGATATACATAAGCTAACAACGGAAAGAACATCAATGTATGACCAACGACGGAAAAATTATTGATTTACAACAAACAATGATGTAATAGAAACATAAATGGCAGCAAGTAGTAAACGAGTAATAAAAAAATAACAAAATCAGAACACTGATGAGATGTAAATGAACTCAAATAAGGAAAACATGGATAACAACTCAAATAATCAAATTTCCCTCAACGCATGGACTTACAACAATCGTGCCCACAACAACAATCACCTTCTCATGGAAAATCCCACGTGCTACCATGTACATTGTAATCGTGATAAATATTAATTTAGATGAACGAAAGATATATTTAGACACCATAAAAATAATAACAATCTTGAATAAACTAAGGTGTCAAATTAAATAATAAGTTTATTCTAGAAATCAAGTAAAGTAAAATAATATGCAATTTATACGAAACAGAGTATAAGATGAGTTTAGTTTAGAAATCAGTAAAATTGAGTAAAAACATTATTTTTAAACAAACCAAAATATATGTTAAATTAATGAATTAAATATTGAATTTGTTAAACAAAAAATTTGTGATCCTAAACAAGTCAAAAAGGGGCCTAGATAATTTGTGTGGTTATAAAAGATTCTCATTAAGGGTAGAATTGTAAGTTTAAGCTAAATTATTTTCAAATTTAGAAAGGGGTCATTCTTTTTAGAACGAACCAAAAAGAAAATAGATTCACATAAACTGAAACGGAGGGAGTAACAGTTTTAAGTTAGATATACATCTAACAGCGTGATGAGTACAATTTGACAACCCAATTATAGTGAAAGTGCGATAACCGTTTAGAATAATAAGACACCGAGTGATATAACGAGTTCTATCTTAAGAGGCACATAGAATAAAGTATGTTAATAATTCTTTGTATGTTAATAATTCTTTTATTTAAACCATTATGTTACCGACGACTCAACAAAATATGATATAGTGACTCCACGCAATTAAATTCACATTGACAAATCGGTTTACCAAGTTATAACGGAGGCACATATTGACATGTTAAAGCAACACAATAAATGTTATGCGGCGCCTTCCTGAGATTCCTTGGAAGGGTGATGTACTAAGCAACTGATGTCAGAGCAGTTGATGTCCGCCAACTGAGGTCCCCTCCGTATGCTAGACGAGATTGTCAGTGTCGTACGGAAAAACCAATGTCAAGAGCAATTGAGAGAACATAAATGAGAATTGAAAGAAAGCTTGATTGCATTAATGAAAGATATTACAGAAAGGCAACGCGGTGTCGAGGGAGAGAGACACCAGTACAGAGAATTGTTTGCTTGCTAGAAAGTTTGATTGCTTGATCACCCTAATAGTGCTTAAAAAAAATAAATCAAAGTTACCAGACTAGACTTGACTAAGCTAGAGAAACATAATGGAAGTACATGGAATAAAACTACTCTATATTTACAATGAAAAGGACTTAGTTTTCTACAAAGTAGAAACAGGTCCGTTATCAGCAACCTTATCTTTGGCATCACAATCTGCGCGCGTGGCATTCTCTTTGCGTGCGACATTGTTGGCATTTGCCTGTGGCTGGGCGCTGGCGGGAGATATTTGTGGGGTGACAGAGGCGCATGCGCGCTTGTCACTTGGCGCAGCCAAGACCACGGGGCAGTCTGTGGCGCTAGGTGTTGGGAAAGTTGCTAGGATGCCACGGGACGCGTCCAAGGGGTCATGGGGCCTGGCTGGAAAGCCCGCCCATGGCATTCTCCCCCACCTAAGTTGGCAACGTCATCGGTGCCTTACGTGCAAGATAATCATCAATTAGGCTCTTGTAGTCTTTGAGGTTTGTTCCGCTCTCCCAAGTATTCTCCTCTGCATCACAACCCTACCATTTCACCAAGAACACTTGGTGATCCTTCCTTGAGGAGTGAATCACCCGATCATCAAGAATAGCTTCAACACGCCTTTCCCGGTTGAGTTGGGGCCTTGAATACTAGGTATTGTAAGTTGGCTCCGTGAAGGATCCTCTGTGTCTTCCTGAAAAGGTTTCAAAAGGCTGACATGGAAGACGGGATGGATTTTCCACCAAACTGGGGTATCCACCTGGTATGCAACTTTCCCAATGCACCTTTCAATGGACAAGGGTCCAATGTATTTTTGCAATAGGCGAGGGTCATGGACCCCCACAAACAAGTACCTCTTTGGAATTTTGACCATCACTTTGTCTCCTACTTGGTATTCAACTAAGCGGTGATTTTGATCAGCATGCTTCTTCATCCGCTTTTAGGCTTTAACAAGATAGCTTCGCACTATCTCCAAATTTCAGTTCCATTCTTTTGAGAAGCTAGTAGCTCGAGGAGACTTTTGATATGTTTGGTGCCTTTATGGTGTGTGGGAGTAGCGGTTGCTTCCCGGTAACAATTTCAAAAGCGCTTTTGTTTGTACTAGAACTCTTTTGCGAATTGAAACACAATTGAGAAAAATCTAGAAGCTTCACCCAATTCTTCTGCGATCTAGTGACAAAGTGGTGGAGATATTCCTCCAACATACCATTGAACCGCTTCGTCTGGCCATCAGATTGCGGGTGAAAACTTGAGTTGTGACTCAATTTTGACCTGAGGCACTTAAAGAGTTGGGTCCAAAAGTTGCTAGTGAATCATGAGTCGCGATCACTAACGATGTCTTTTGAGTAGGCCTCAAAATTTGATTACATAAGAGAACAAGAGTCGAGTTGTATCTTCTACTGATATATATTGTTGGGCTGCAATAAAGGTAGCATACTTGGAAAACTGATCCACCACAACCAAGATAGTTGCGAGATCTCCGACCTTTGGTAATCTGGTGATGAAATCCAGGGAAACGCTTTCCCAAGGTCTCTTTGGGATAGCTAGTGGTCCCAAGAGTCCTGCTTGTGTCAAGCGGTCTGAATTGTCCTTCTGGCCATTTGAGGCCAATAATATGCACGGAGAAGTAGTGCGATGGTGTGTTCTTCACCGGGATGGCCAGCCCACAAAGTATCGTGACATTCTGCCAGAAGAGTCCTTCGCAGATCTCCTCCTTTAGGAACATAAAGTCGGTTCCCTTTCACTTTCAGGAAACCATTTTCCATGTAGAACTGGCGATTTTTTCCTTGTCCAATCAGATCAACCAAATATTGTGCGGCAGGATCCTTGATGAATAGATCCTGTATCTTGTCTTTTATGGTAGTGGCTACTTCGCTCCCCCTTAGGGTGGCAAGTAGGCACACTGATGCTAAGTCAGCTCTGCGACTGAGCGCATCAGCAACATGATTAGTCTTCCCACTTCGGTACTCCAAGTTGAAGTGCAATTCCGCTAAGAGTTCCTGCCACCAGGCCTATCAGCCATTCAGCTTCGGCTGGGTCATGAAAAGCTAACAGATGTGTTGTTTGTTTTGACCACGAACGGGGTTCCCAGCAGATAGTGCCTCCAAAGGCGTAAGCAATGAATGACAACCAATAATTTATTCTCGTGGGCGGTATAGCGCCTCTCTGTATCCTTCAGCTTTCGGCTCTCATACGTTACATGATGCCCTTCTTGTAGTAAGAATCCGCCAAGAGCATAGTCGGAAGCATCTGTTTGTACCTTGAATGGCTTGGCCAAATTAGGGAGCGCCAAGACGGGGCTACTAGACATAGTCGCTTTTAATGAGTTGAAGGCCTCCGCTCGCCTGGGTCCACAATCCCAAGTCATGACCTTCTAGAGGAGTTTTTTCAACGGCACTGTGATAAGGGAGTAATTTTTCACAAATCGCCAATAGAAATTGCATAGGCCAAGGAACGCCCTCAAGGCATAGATATCCTTGGGCGGCGGCCAATCTTTGATAGCTTGAATTTTTTGTTGGTCCATCTTGATTCGCTCTTCCTCAATGACATGTCCGAGGAAGTCAATCTGTTTTTGAGAAAATGAGCACTTGGATAGCTTCGCATATAATTCGTGCTCCCACAATCGGGCTAGGACCTCCGACAAGTGCTCCAGGTGTTCTTCCAGTGTTTGGATATAAACCACAATGTCATCCAAGTAGACCACCACGAATTCGTCAATGTACTCTCGGAAGACTTGGTTCATCAGGTGCAAAATGTTGTTGGAGTGTTAGTCAAGCCGAACGGCATAACTAGGAAGTCGAACGACCCATATCTTTCCACACAGGTCATTTTGTGTTCATCACCCTCAACAATCCGAACTTGTCAATACCCTATCTTCAGGTCTATTTTTGGAAACATCGTCGCACCACCCAATCTATCGAACAAGTCTACCATGATCAAAATAGGGTACTTGTTCTTCATAGTGATTTTGTTTAGAGCCCGATAATCCACACAGAGTCATAGACTACCATCATGTTTCTTTTGGAATAGAATAAGGGACCTATATGGGGACTTGGAGGGAACAATAATCCCTGTGTCTTGCATTTTTGTCAATTGTCTCTGAAGCTCGGTGAGTTTGGGTTGTGACATTCTAAGGCGCCTGGGCGGGTGGATTCACACCCGGCACCAACTCAATTTCATGGTCCACAGTGTGCCTAGGCGGGAGTCGCTTTGGCATATCCTGTGGCATAACGTCTTCAAACTCCAGTAGTATCTCCTTCATGGGTGTAGGAATGGGACCTGAGGAGAGTTCTACTCTTCAATGCGTAGGGTAGCCAGGAATGTAGGTTCATGTCTTTTGACTCCCTTCTTCAACTTCAAGGCAGAGATGTTCTTAGCGGCCATCTTCATGGGCATGCACAGGATAATGCAGGTCTTGGACCCATTTTCTCCCATCATCAGTAGCATGTCTGCATACGGTACGGGCATGGTGTTAGTTTTCCTCAATAATTCCAACCAAACTATCAACTCGAAGTCATCTATGATCACTACACACAAGTTGAATTGTCCTTCATAAGGCCCAAGCTTCACTGGTACTTCTTTGTCTATTCCACCCACTGACTGAGGAGGTGAGTTGATAGCCTTAACACGACATCTGCCCTTTCCTACAACTATACCAAGGCTATCCACCTAAGTTGAGGCCAAGTAGTTGTGGGTAGCACCCGTGTCTATCATCACCCGAATGGGCTTGCCATTTACCTTCATCTCAACGAACATTAAGGTCCTCTCTTATTTAAGAGGAGTCCTCTCATCCACTTTCTTTTTCCCTTTCTTGGTGATTAGGTAGGGTTCCTTTATTCTTATGGATACCAGCACTGGTTCTCGCTAATGCCTCAAAGATAGAGCCAACAATTGCATTGAAGGAACCTACTAGTTCGGTCTGGTCCGCATCATCTGCTTCGCCATCCGTCCCATCATCAAAAGCTTGATAGGTGTTCATCTGTGCATGTGGGCATTCATTATTTCAATGTGGCCCGCCGCAATGACGGCATCCTGAAGGGGTATTTCTCCCCAAATCATTATTATTTGACACAGCAATATTGTTGCCTGAGGAAGGAGCCTTAGATCTGGTTGCACTCCGATCTCCCCCGCTTCTGCTCGGGCCACCATTACTAGGCTGGCCCTCTTTGTATCCCACTCGGACAGGCGGTTGAGTCATATCCTTCCGAGTTTCCACTTGATAGTCTCCAAGGCATTCCATTGCTTGGATCACCTTCGGTAGGGTATCCATCATTTGCCTTTACAGCTCCATACGGGCATAAGGTTTTAACCCTTCCAGGAATGTGAAGAGTTTGTCTTTGTCCCCCATGTCACGTATGTTCAGCATGAGCGCGGATAATTCTCGCACGTAATCCCACACTGATTTGGTATGGCGGAGCTCCCGTAGTTTTCTCCTTGCATTGTACGCCACATTTTCGGGGAAGAACTATAGGCGTATGGCTGGCTTCGGTTCTGCCCATATCTCTAGAGCATCTTCACCGGCCCTGATGGCTTCGTACTTCACCCGCCACTAGAGTTTAGTATCACCCTGAAGATGCATGACAGTAGTTGCTACCTTTTTAGCTTTTTCTAGGCCTCCCACAACATCGAAGTACTGCTCGATGTCTAAGATAAAGTTTTCCACTTCTTTAGCATTCCGAGCTCCATTGTATGGCTTTGGCTCAGGAATTTTCAGTTTTTGTGCCACATGGGCGAGGTTCACAGCACCCCTGATTTGGTTTCCACCTCCTCAAAGCAGGCCTTGTAAAGCAGCATTGACAACATTGAGCTGGCCTTTCAAGTTATCTATAGTTTTTTGCATGGCAATCACCCTGTCTGCCTCTTGTGCCATGTAGGCTAAATCCTCGGCACGCTCCTGTTGGAGGCCCTCGAATTTACCAAAAAAATTGGTTGCCTCTGTGGCTGCCATTTGCTGGTCTCCTTCAGAGTCGCGATTGATGTTTTCTATGTCAACTTCATTTTGGAGCATACTGCGGTCCAGGTCATCCAACCTTTGCATTAGGCTGGTTCTTAGTTCAGGCACCATATCCGCGATGGGTCATAATACGTTAACCGTCTCTTCAAGGAACATGCGGTCCCCATGATTCACCGTGGTCAGAAATGGTGGTAATGGCAATGTGTTCCCTCGTCTGATGTCGAGCCTAGGCTCTGATACCAACTTTACGTGGAGCCTTCCTGAGATTCCTTGGAAGGGAGATGTAGGCTAAGCAACTGATATCAGAGCAGTTGTTGTCCGCCAACTGAGGTCCCCTCCATACACTAGACGAGATTGTCAGTGCCGTACGTGAAAAACAATGTCAAGAGAAATTGAGAGAACAGAAATGAGAATTGAAAGAAAGCTTAATTGCATTAATGAAATCTATTACAGAAAAGCAACGCGGTGTCGAGGGGGAGAGACACAGTACATAGAATTGTTTGCTTTCTAGAAAGTTTGATTGCTTGATCCCCCCTAATAGTGCTTAAAAAAATTAACAAAAGTTACAAGACTAGACCTGACTAAAACTACTCTATATTTACAATGAAACCTACTCTATATTTACAATGAAAAGGACTTAGTTTTCTGCAAGGTAGAAACAAGTCCGTTGTCAGCAACCTTGTCTTTAGCATCAAGATCTGCGCGTGTGGTGTTGTCTACGCGCGTGGCGCTTTTGGCATATGCCTGTGGCTGGGTGCTGGCGAGGGATATTGGTGGGGTGATAGAGGCACATGCGCGCTTTTCACTTGGCGCATCCAAGACCACGGGGCCGCCCGTGGTGCTAGGCTTTATGAGGCTTGATAGGACGCCACGAGGCGCGTCCAAGGGGTCATGGGCATGGCTGGAAAGCTGCCCATGACATAAATCACGTAGAATGGATTACTCACACAAGAAACCACAATCGTTCCAATGAATAACCAAACACAATCAAAATGCGGATGAAGGATTGAAGGAAGAACAATGACCGTTAAAATCAACAAGTTGTTCCATCATGGAAAGTACAATGAAAATCACAACTGAGGTACCACCTCGTATTCACATTTCACAATTTCAATCACAATTTTTCCTTATATCACCGCAGGAGCCTTACATTTAGGTTTGAAAATCATTTTTCTTGAAATAGCTACACGTGTTTTAGCCCGCCTTATCTTACCGCATGTGTATCAACCCTTATTCTTATACCACCATATGCGTATCAATATCACAACACAACCACAACTCGCACCACAAGTGTCCATATGCCACAACTTGCCACAAAGTCAACAACACCAATATTTCCACAATAAATAGCCCATGGCTCAACCACAATATGCACAAGAATTTTAACAATAACAATATGAATGAGAATGCTCAACAAGAAAAGGTATCTCAACAAGTAACAACTTCACCTAAATGTGATAACGGCTATTACAACTTCAACACCAATAACTCAACAAGATATTCCACAAAATAACAACTTCAATTAAAAATAATTCAATAATTAAGAGTTAACAAGACAATAAGGAAGGCAATAACTTCAACTAAAGCATATAAGAGCAAAATAACAAGTAAGAGGTAGAGCAAGTGCTAACAACGTCAAATGGAGCATGTAAGAGTAGATTAACAATGAGAGATATAACATGTTATGACAATTCAATTAAAGGCATGGAAAGAGTCTATATAATCTAAAACGATCAAACACCACATATAGCCCATGTACCCACTCGTCATCTTGCGTACACAGCCTTCACATAACACAAATAGCACAATCAATCCAAATTCTAAGGAGTAGTTTCCCCCTCACAAAGTTAGGCAAGTTACTTACCTCAAACAATCCCAATCGATACACTAGAAGTGCCATCTCGCTCAAATTATCCTCCAAACGGTTCGAAACCCATGGAAGAAACTTGAAGAACATCCTCGAATTCTCACAATCCCAAACTTTCAAGATGAGAAAAACTCCAACAAATTAATAACCTAAAAAGTCCAGATGTTTTGCCTAATTTCTTATGCCAAATAATCCTGAAACTCACTTTTGATGCCTCTAATGGATTTCTCGTGAAATTTCAGCAAAGTTAGGCTTTTGAATCACTCCATTTGACTTTATAATGAAGGAGATATATTGGTTTCAATATTTAAAAATAGTGCAGATTTTTAAATACGAATTCAATAATACTTTAGTAATTAATCTAAGATCTCGCAACCTTATTCTTAGTAAAATGACCATAAATTCCTCATATGATGTTGAAACTAGATGATTTCAGTTGCGATGGTTCCAAAATTATGATACAGATATAATGATTTAGTTGAAACATGAATCAAAGGTTGTTTGCTCAATATAGTAACCTTTATGATCAAATTGATGTTGAAATCGAAAACAATCACCATACAACCCAAACTTATCCATAACTCATCGGAATTTAACAAACTTTTTGTACATGTCCAAAATCATCATACAAACTTATTGGAACGATTAAAGCCCGTTCCTAGTTCGTTTCTCCAAAAGTCAAACCTTGGTCAACTCCTTCAACTTAAAGCTTCTAAAACGAGAATCATTCTTCCAAATCAATTCTGAAAAGTTTGAAAACTGAAACCAACCATACACGCAATTCATAATACATAATATGAAGCTACTCAAAGTCTCAAACCACCGAATGGAACGCTAAAGCTCATAACGACCGGTCGGGTCGTTACAAAAGCCCCCTCAATAGTTGCGCCCTTGCGCCCAAATGAACATCAAAGATATACCAGCACAATTAGTGCAGAAGTGCAGCATGAGTATGTAAATCAACGTGTACCCAGTAAGTGTCTAGCCCAACCCCGAAGAAGCAGTGATGAGGGGTCGACATTGACACTTACTAGTGGTCCAATAAATGAAATACAGTAAAGTAGACAAGTATGAAATATGGTAAGTAAATAGTGAGAATAGATATAGACAAATAATACAGTCTACGACTGAACAGTAAACACAAAGTCCTCAAATACTGGATACCTCCTCAAATGGAATACGTAATGGTCATCACCAAATTAATGGTCACATCTCAAGTCCAGAAAACACATGAGTACGCGGACTCCTTGTCAAGTATTTCGCACGATTCTGCTGAGACGAGCGGCCCGATCTCATAAGAGTAAATGCACAAATTCCTGTCGTGGCGTACGGCCCGATGCCATCATAGTACTGCTGAAGCGTGCAGACCGATCCGATAATTGTGTACACTGACGAGGGTCGACTGGCATGAACCATAGATGCATCTCACAATACTGCTCAGGTGAACGACCCGATCCCATAATGATGCTAGTGAGGCGATTAGCCCGATCCCAAAAGAATAGTGAAGATTTGATGGGTCACTGGTCCCACTCATGAATATATTTATGAGTTGTGAAATTCAAAAAAAAAACTCAGGACAAATACATACAACACGGGATAAATACGTAATATGAAGTGAAATCTCTACTTCTAATCAATTAGCTCTCCATACATTACGAATCGTATGTCTGATACTTTACGCAAGTCTAGTCTCGCGCAAAATGTATATTAAAGCAATTAAACAGACAAGAATAAATCAAATATTGTAAATAAATCATGTCATGAGTCCTTCTTTGCAATCCCGATCATTATCCATGCGATCGCGATTAACAAAGGTTCCAGCATTGTTTTCTTCATCGCGATCGCAGTCAAAATCCCCTGCTCGCGATGTACATACTTTGTTTTCTTCTTCAGAAGTATCCTTCGGTACAATGGTCATAAAATTTTGTATAAAATTCCAAATGATAAACGATTTGATTTTCTGAGAACTACATTCAAAGGGATACAACTATAGTTTTTGGATCATCCCCAAATTCCTTATATATTACAACATATAAGCTCTCGAAATCAGACTACTGGCAGCAGAAATTTCTTCTACGTGATCACGACCTTCTTTCCGCGATCGCGATTCATAAGGACTGAAATGCAATTTTCTTTTCGCGATCGCAATTCACACCCCTAACATCAGATATCAGCAGTTCAAAAGGTCCTAAAAGTGGTCTGGAACTACCACAAATCTCACCCAAGGTCCGAGGAACCCCGTCCAATCATTCTAACAATTTTATATACCCCATGTAAACTTGTTCCAAGGCTCGGAACACGAATTACAACATCAAAACCAAGAATTAAAGATCAAACTCAATTTCTCAAACTCCTTAACTTTCAAGCCTTTATGCCTTGTCGAATGCGTCTGAATCCCACTTAGACATTCCGGAATGACGCCAAATTTTACGTACAAGTCACAAATCACAATATGATTCTATTTCAAGGCTCAGAATACCAAAAGGACATCGATAACACCAAAGTCCACTTCAAATCAAACTTAGGAAATTCTAAAATTTTCAAAATGCCAACTTTTCATATTAGGTGTCAAAACGCTCCCGCACCATCCGATACTTAACCCGAACATATGCTCAAGTCCAAATCATCATACTATCCTATTGGAATCTACAAATATCGATTACGCGGTCGTTTACTCATAAGTAAATTCTTGGTCAACTCTTCCAACTTAAAATTTCTGAATTGAGAATTATATTTCCAAATCAACTCCGAACTTCCCAAAAATCAAAATCAACCACACGTACAAGTCATAATACATGAAGTGAAGCTACTCAAGGCCTTAAACTGCTTAACTACACGCTAGAGCTCAAAACGAGCGGTCGGGTCGTTACATTCTCCCCCACTTAAACATATGTTCATCCTCGAACGTGCCAAGAACCATTCTGGAGTAGCCCCAAAATCACTATTTGACACCATGCGTACCTGCCCGTGCCACCAAAAGCCATATGAGCGCATCGGCTTAAGCCAGACTGAAATCCTTCCTACTACCTTAGCCCCTAAGTCTTAGAACCAAATTCCAACATCCTAAATTCTCTACCAGGTCTAATTCTAACATATGAACACCATATCAACCTCAACTCGTTGTACCAAAACATGTTCATGCAGCCATGCTAAAATCACGCAATGCGCCAACAATTCATATGTTCATAATAACATCCTCTAACTACAATAACTACAAATTCACAAACCAAATGCCTGTAGTATACCTCATAACATATATAAGCCCGGTCTCAACCTTCACAGTAATACAATTCTAGAAGAGATGTGCAGGAACTTATAACCACAGGTCAAATCAATAGCTCATGGAGTCTCTCTTCTTGAAAAGAAGCATTGCCTCACTCTAAGCTGATTAGTAACATTTTCTCTCTAATATACATTATAGTAATCTAATTACACTAATTTCAGGTCCAACAACCTCGTCTCCCAGTACAAGCTGCCCGGGAAATAAGCCACCTCAACACTGTCTAAAATCTCATACGATGCCATCAACTCTCCAACAAGCCACAACTCGAATATGGCCAATAAAGAAAAACGAAAAACATAACACATGAAATAAGTATAAGGAATCGTACTCAACATCTCACTGTTGCGGCGTTCAACGCAATCTAAAACTCATACCCGTGGTGATGTGCCACCAAACCACACATAACAATGAATAAGGAAATGCCAATCGAGCCAAAATGCTCATGCCCACAAAATGCCCGAATATCGACCACAAACATGCCAAGTGCATAAACAAAAACCCTTGGAAGACAAATAGCACCATGCGCTACCAAATGCCAAGCACGAGTAAGGTGTAATAAATGATCTACATCTCGAGAACCATCTTGCTCATATAACACCATAAGCTACACAGGACCACAACATACGTGTGAATAATCAAGCCTTCTCACAACCCACTTGGCGTAAAAGAGTAGCGCCTAAAATAGACTAAGGTAGGAATATTATCCACCACGCCCGAAGATTCATCCATAAGAAATGCTATGTTGAATAAGCATATCTGATCTGGTATAAAATATACATTTACATAAGGCCTAACCACCAACCTCAAAACCGATTTTGGTCATCCCAAAATAGGTCAAATACCTTCAAAAGATCCACAATGACCCTATCCATGACACATACGATCAACCGTCAAATCAGGAACAACTCTCACAATCCCCAACCAAAGGAACAGAGCATCTCTCAAACGTAAATCCTCCAATCAGTGACATTACCATAATCTTCATACCTGATTTCAACCTCTACCATTTAAATGACTGATACATCACACTTACACAGTTTTCCCATGAGAGATACTCCCACAATCTTCCGCACCAGGTAGCAAAATATGCACATCTGTGGCTACTAACAATATTATTACCGTGATGCAAATCAAGAATCCATAAATCAATACACAATGCCTCTTCCACAGAACACCATTCTCAGGCGACACAAAAATAGCGCCAACATACTCTGAACATCTGAAATCTCTCCCCAACTCTTCCGAGCTCGTGACATTCCTGTCAAAACTGGATCGCAACCTTGGATCCTCAAATTCCAATCCCATACCGCAAGCTGCACTTATCATGTTGTTATGCGAGAGACAAGAATTTCATCATAACTCCGGAACCACCAGTAGAATAAGCACTTCATCGGCTAGAACATTTCACTTAACTCATCTCTGAAGAAGAATTGTAACACACAACTAACTCCCCATAACCGCAAAAGACACAGAAATCAAGTCATAGTCTAAACCGCCATAACTATTTCAGGACCCATTTACACATAACAAAACCATCAGAATCAAGTACCTCCAAATCAATCAAACCATGGAGGCTGTCAAACCCGCACGTATAACCACGAATCACCTGTATAGCCTTACCACATCGAAGGAACCGACCCTTTTCTTAACAATGCTGATTCAAACCACTACTAACTGACGCAAGTTCTTTCAATTTACTCTTGACTTGCCTTCGAAACAACACTTTTATTCAAACACACAATGGATATCAAACAACACACATCCCGAGTGACCTAAATCACAAGACCTTGTTGTCTCAATACTCATAAACCATTTTAATTATACTCCCCTCATGCATACAATAGCATCTCCAACTGATACACCCGCTCTGAAAGATCTTCTGCGAATTTGAAGTTGTTTCCTCCATCTCTCTGACATCGCACCGCAGACCAGGTGACAATCATAGAAATACTCCAAGTCTCTTTCACACTTCGCTGCAAAACTAATTCCTTAGCCACACAATGAACTCGAAAATCCTTAGCCACCACACCTTACTTCTTGAACCCACTAAAACCATTGTTGAGAGTCACCCATTCTGACCTGGTCCCAAATATATAGCTAGCAACCAGTTCTTCGGTGGCACACGAATACCCCAGAAGAAGCAATAGAATGACTCTCTTTCCTTGCACATTACCTTCATGAAGAAGTATCGAATTCGGGTCATTTCACAAACCTCCCGCACCAAATAAGGTGAAATTATAGCACACAACCATCAAATCCCTTGCTGGACTTACCCATGTTGTTTTCTTCCTTTTATCATAACTAATCCACCAACGTACCGATAACCCGAAACAGCTAAGGCACATAACCACATGACCCAATCACAGACGGTAGGCTCCACCACTTAGCTTTAAGCCACAATCACATAAATCCATATATCACAGTGACTTCTCCTCCTCGATTACCATGATTTTACACCGTCACTCTGCCAAATTCCTCACAATCTCTTGTTGAACTTTGCATAACATAACTCGAATTATCATCTCCAAACGCACACTCTACCTCCTGACCGCTACTCCATCTTCTTTAAGCGATCCCAGCTTACATCGTAGTACATACTTCATGTTGGATAGAAAATTAATTTCTTCATAGGACCTTTACTAGAAATCACTCAACGCCTAACACCTCACAAGAGATAGCCCACCTGTGTAACCCTATATCAACATCTTCCAATGATATTGCCCTTATTACGGCCACCACAAAATCAGCTAATCCTCCTGAGCCAACACTCGTCCACCGGTCGAAAACGCCCGCTCTTTCACATCAATCATCAAATGAAGGTCCAGTGATGCATCCAAAACTCAAAGTCATATTACATCCAAGCAAACTCTTTCCATAGACATTGACACTTACTAGACTAACCTCAAAGAAGTAGTAACGAGGGGTCGATATTGACACTTACTAGTGATCCAATAAATCAAATATAGTAAAGTAGACAAGTATGAAACATGGTAAATAAATAGTGAGAATAGTTATAGGCAAATAATACGGTCTATGACTGAACAGTGAACACAAAGTCTTGAAATAAGTCCTCAAATACCGGATACAATCCTCAAATAGAATACGTAACGGTCATCACCAAATCAATGGTCACATCTCAAGTCAGGATAACTTATGAGTACGCAGACTCCTTGTCAAGTATTTCGCATGATTATGCTGAGGTAAGTGGCCTAATCCCATAAGAGTAAAGGCATGAATTCCTATAGTGATGTACGGATCGATGCCATCATAGCACGCTGAGGTATTCAGCCTGATCCCATAATCGTGTACACTGTCGAGGGTCGACCGGCATGAACCATAGATGCATCTCATAATACTACCAAGGCAAACGACCCGATCCCGTAATGATACTGGTAAGGCAGTCAGCCTGATCCCATAGGAATAATGAAGACTTGACGGGTTACTGGTCCTACTCACGAATAAATGTATGAGTTGTGAAATTAAAAAAAAACTACAGAAAAATACATACAACAATGGAGAAATCCGTAATATGAAGTGAAATCTCTCCTGCTAATCAATTAGCTCTCATACATCACGAATCATAAGTTTTATACTTTATGCAAGTTTAGTCTCAGGAAAAATGTATATTAAAGCAATTAAACAGGAAAAAATACTCAAATATTATAAATAAAGCATGGCATGAGTCTAAGTCTACTCGAACCTAATCATGAATTCTAGCATACACATGGACACTTTGTTACCTCATGTGTGCGTAATCCCCACAACATGTAGCACATAGCAACTATAACACCTACGGGGTAAATTCCCCCTCATAAAGTTAGACATGAGACTTACCTCGCTCTGAAGTCCCATAACCGGCTCCAACACCTCTCTACCACCTCAAGTCGATGCCCATCTATTCGAAACTAGTCAAACAACGTACAAACCAATAAAAATATACTCAAATACTCATAATTAATCAATTTTTAACAATTTTTAACTCCGCTCGAAAAGTCAACAAATTCAACCCTGAGCCCACGTGCCCGGATTCCAAAAAATTTTCTAAGATAAGCATTACCCATAGTACCACGAACTCAGATGTATAATTTATTCTTAATTCCATGTCCAATTTCTTGGTCAAAATCCAAAAATATCATTTCTAGGTTTTCTTCCCAAAAATCCACAATTTTGATCAAATTTCCTGTTAAAATCTATATATAATCCATGTATGTAACTCAAAACAATTAGGACTAACTTACCTTATGATATATGGTGAAAATTGTCTTCAAAAATCACCCCCAAATCGCCCCACATGTGCTCCAAGAACTTAAAAGTGAGAAATGAGCTTAAAATCCCGAAATTAGATGTTAAATAAACCTGCCAGGCCTCCTTCTTCATGATCGTGGTCATTAGCCATACGATCGCGGTTAACAAATGTTCCAACATCATTTTCTTGATCACGAGCGCGGCCAAAATCCCGCGATAGCGATGTACAAATTTTGTTTTCTTCTTCACAGACACCCGGAGATATAATGGTCGTAACATTTTGCACAAAATTCCAAATAACAAATGGTTTAATTTTCTGAAAACTAGATTCAAGGAGATACAACTTTAATTTTTGAATTATCCCCAAATTTCTTATGGATTATAAGATATAAGTTCCCTAAGTCAGACCAGTGACAGCAAAAATTCCTTCTATGTAATTGCGACATTCCTTTCGCGATCGCGATTCACAAGTCTTAGAATGCAATTTTATTTATGTGATCGCGACCCACACCTCCGCAATCGCGATTCACACCCCTGACATTAGATATTAGCAGTTCAAAAGGGCCTAAAAGTGGTCTGAAACCATCCCAAAACTCACCTGAGGTCCGAGGAACCCCGTACAATCATTCTCACAAGTTTATATACCCTATGTAAACTTGTTCAAAGGATCAAAACACTAATTACGATATCAAAACCAAGAATTTAAGAACAAACTCAATTTCCTAAACTCTCTCAACTTTCATGCCTTCATGCTTTTTCGAACGCGTCCGAATCCCACTTAGACATTCCAGAATGATGTCAAATTTTACATACAAGTCAAAAATCACAATACGAACCTATTTCAAGGCTCGGAATCCCAAACGGACATCGATAGAGCCAAAGCCTACTTCAAATCAAACTTAAGAAATTAGAAAACCTTCAAAATGCTAACTTTCTACATTAGGTGTCGAAACGCTCCCGCACCATCCGATGCTCAACCCGAACATATGACCAAGTTCAAAATCATCATACAAACCTATTGGAACCTTCAGATCCCGATTCCGGGGTCGTTACTAAAAAGTCTAACCTTGGTCAACTATTCTAACATAAAGCTTCCGAATTGAGAATTATCCTTCTAAATCAACTCCAAACTTCCCGAAAATCAAAACCGACCACACATACAAGTCATAATAGATGAAGTGAATCTACTCAAGACCTCAAACCGTCGAACGACGCGCTAGATCTCAAAATAACTGGTTTGGTCGTTACACATCGTACATATCCCTAATCACCCTCATGTACACCACTGGAACACCCTAACCTCCAAACATCTCCACAGAACCTCCCTCGGGACTTTGCCGTAGGATTTTTCTAGACCAATGAACATCATGTGCAAGTCCTTCTTCCTCTCCCTATCTTGCTCCACCAATATCCTCACAAGATGGATAGCTTCTGTAGTCGACCGGCCCGACATAAATTCGAATTGGTTCTAATAAATAGAAATATTTCTCCTCACCCTCATCTTCACCACTCATTCCCAAACTTTCATAGTACGACTTAGCAACTTGATACCCCTATAGTTATTGCAATTCTGGACATCACATTTATTCTTGTACAACGGCACCATCATACTCCACCTCCATTTATCGGGCATCTTCTTCGTCCTAAAAATGATGTTAAACAATCCAGTAAGGCAGTCCAAGCCTGATCGGTCCATATCCTTCCAAAATTCCACCGGGATCTCGTCTGGTCCGATTTTTTTTCTCCTGCTCATCTTCCTCATCACCCCCTCAACCTTAATAAGTCTACAAAACCCAAAATTTTGTCAACTCTTCGAGTTTTCCAACTCACCAAGCACTATGTTCCTGTCCCCATCATTGTTCAAGAGTTTATGGAAGTAAGTCTATCACCTTCGCCTAATACACTCCTCGTCTACCAATACTTTGCCTTCCTAATATTTGATGCACCTCACTTGATCCAGAGAGCCTTCCTCTCTCTCTAGCCTTGGCTAACCTGTACAATTCCTTTTAAAGCATCTTCCCCCAAGTTCCTCATACAAGCATCCAAAAATCACGCTTTTAGCCGCCGTGGCCGCTAAGTTCGCCTCGTTCTTAGCCTTATTATAACACTCCAAATTCATCCTCCTCTCCTCCTCAATTATGCTCTCCACTAGTTTCAAATATGCTGCTTTCTTAGCTTTCACTTATCTTTGGATCTCTTCATTCCACCAGAAGTCCTCTTTGTGGCCTCCCGAGTAACCACTCCTGACCCCTAACACCTCTCTAACAGTTTCTCTAATGCAGTTTGTTGTAGTGGTCCACATACTACTTGCATTCCCACTACTCCTCCAGACCCCCATATCCACCGACTTCTCCCGCAACTCATAAATTTTGTCCTTACTGCTGGAAAGAACCCATTATTTTAAATTTTAAAGGTAAAGATGAAGATAATAGGATCGCGTAATGTGCGCTGCCTTGTGATTCTAAAATCCATAGAGACCTTGTGATTCCAAAAACTACAAAGGTTGTCTTTAAATTTTTTTTTCAAGAAACAAATTTATTATACTAAAGCAAACATTTTACGATTTTTAGTGATAGATTCAAAATTTAAATTTTACTAGTTTGATTCTAAAAACTACAAGATATATCTTTAATTTTTTTTTTAAACAAGCAACCTTACTATATTAAAGCAAATACGTTGAGGTATTTAGAGACGGATTCAAAAATTAAATTTTACTAGTTTATGTTTAATTTTATCGTAATCCCATTTGATTTATCTAGATCTTACTTGTGGGATTATACTGGACTATTATTGTTGTATAATCCATTTGATTTAATAAGTTCCAAATTTGTTATTTATATTTACTTAGTGAAATTTCTAATTCATATGCAATACTTAAACAAAAATTATTGAGTTCAAATGAATCTATAACATATGAACTACATCTACCCCAAGTATTTCAACTATTTGATGGTGCATCAGTTCGAACGAATCTATAGTCATTGATAGCTTGTTTGGTCAAGATTTTTCTTGGCCAAAAGTGTTTGTTTTAGAGAAAAGTATTTTTTTTTCCCCCAAAGTTTGGCAAGAAACAAAAAAATATTTTTGAGTAGAAGTAGAAAAAAATAGCTTTTCCTAGATACGTTTTTTTAAAGTATTATTGAGAAAAATACACTTAAAAATACTTTTTATAAGCTTCATCAAATATTAATTGTTTCTCAAAATATTTTTTAAATTAATTAGGGAAATACAATTTGTTTCTCACTAAAAAAATTTAATTTTAAAAGCTTGGACAAAATAAAAAGAAGTCTTGTGTAATTAACTCAAAAGTAAAGACTAAAAAGAACATTATGCTAGATCCCAATAATCAAAGTGCTTTTCCCACTGCAACCTTTTTTCTCCATTGCCATCCCATAACTGTTCACTCCCGTGAACAACAACCCCCTCTTCCTCAATTTCGTCGCTATTTACCAAATCCATTGACTCCCTTTACACGAGATTATTCTGTTTCCTTTTCTCGCACACAGTAATTCTAATTATCTCGTGAAATTGTACAGCATTTTGAGATTATTTACAGTCACTAGTTTGTATAAAAGGGCACTACCATGTATAGCAGAAAACCTGTAAAACCCTCACTATTTCGAAAATTTAAGTTTCTTTTCATTTCCATGGCTTCATTTTTCACTCTAACACTCCTCTCCTTACTTCTTTTTTTCTCAATCTCCTCCGCCGCTCGCCACCACAATTCGCCGAAGTTATCCACGACGCCGTCGATTGCGGTTGAGATCCGTGGAGCTTGCAAGGCATCGCGGGACCCACCAACATGCGAGTCTGTATTAACGGACTCGGGCAACTTGCCGTCTAAGCTGACGACGCCGTTAATCATTCAATCCGCCGTTAAAGTCTCATCACAGAACAATGACAAGGCGAAGGACATGGTGAAGGCAATCATGGACGCGTCCGCAGGGAATCAGAACCGTACGGACGCGGCGAATGTGTGTATGGAGGTGCTCGGGTACGCGGAGTACCGGGTCGGGTTAGCGGGCCAGGCATTAACACGTGGCGAGCTAAAAAACTCACGCGCGTGGATGAGCGCCGTGATGGTTTACCAGTACGACTGCTGGTCCGCTTTAAAGTACGTTAACGGAACCTCACAGGTGTCACAAACGATGGCGTTTGTAAACTCTTTAATCGGGTACAGCAGCAATGCATTGGGTATGCTGTTGAACTACGATATTTACGGGGAGAATACCGGGTCATGGACCCCACCAAAAACAGAACGAGACGGGTTCTGGGAAGCTTCGGGTTCTAGCGGGTCGGGTCAAGTAATGGGTGCGGTACCATCCGGGTTGAAACCGGATGTGACTGCATGTAAGGAAGGAGGTTGTGATTATAAGACTGTGCAGGAAGCGGTGAATGCTGCACCAGATAATCAGGTGACCCGGAAGTTTGTAATATGGATCAAAGCCGGGTTGTATGAGGAGAAAGTTCGGGTCCCGTTGGAGAAGAAGAATGTGGTATTTTTGGGTGATGGCATGGGCAAAACTGTTATTACCGGTTCGTTGAATGTTGGTATTTCGGGCGTCACTACTTATGAAACTGCAACTGTTGGTAAGTGATTTTGTTGGATCATAATGCATTGCTATAGTTAATTTAATTGAATACGAAATTTAGGATGTTTTTTTAAACTGAATTAGTTATTGAAATTTCATTTTATTTAAGGACCACTTTGACCGTAGATTTTGCCAAAATAAATTTGGGTTTTATTTGGCAAAACACATGATTGGTCATAGATTTTGCCTATATTTTGGCAAAATCTCAAATCCCAACTTGTTTTGGGCCAAATACCTGATAATACATATGTTTTTCCAAAATAAATTTGGAAAATATGTTTTGAAAACATATGTCCAAATATATTTTCGTCTGCAAGTCAAACTTCATCTAAAGCAAATTTTTCAAAACAAATTTGAAAATATTTGGCCGGCTAGATAAGGAAGATCATATGTGTTCCACTGTTTTTCTTTGTATCAAACTCCATAATATTAAGACTTAGGAGTAGTGGGGCTCCTATCACTTTAGCAACTTTTTGTTTATCATGATAATTGTACCTATTTTGAAATGGATTTGTGAACCACTAGTCTAAGTATGTGCTTAATCTTTCTTATGTACTGCTCTTTCCGGTTCACTTTAACTGATTCTTTTTTTTTTTTTTTTTTTTTTGGTTTATAATATTTGATTTTTTCAGATATCAAGAAGGAATTAACTTTTTTTTTCCAAAATTACCCTAGGAGTAAAGAGTTTAGAAGTGTTTGTTATATTTTCAATGCACAAATTAAGGTTAATATAGTCAATGTCATCGTTAATTAATACTAAAAAGGTAAATTTCTTAATATGTGTGAAAACAACCAAAAAATCAGTTAAAGTGCACTAGAAGGAGTAATATTTTTTGCTTTATTTTTCCACTGGCATTTATTTTACTTGGTTAGTGTGAAAGGGAAAAATGTATAGCCATTGTCTCATGGATTTGTTCCACGCAGATAGCAAGAAGGTAGCAGAGACGGATTTAGAATTTATATTTGTGGGTTCGGAATGACTCTAATCTATATACTTATATATACTCGAGCATATGTACGTATGATGGAACCATAAAAAAAAAAATGGAACCCATTGAATCCGCTCTAGAGCAGTCTTGGAGGTCTGGAAAAAATGCAAAAACCGTTGTCTTAAACTCTATGTTACTGTTCAAGCTGCTTGATGTTGGAATTAAGCAGTGAAAAGAAAAACTAAAGTGATGATAAATCTCTCAGATCACATTCACATTTGCTGCTGAATAACATTATTTTGGTGAACTTTTTCGTCGGTATTTCTAACGGTTGTACTTCCAAAACAGGAGTTGTTGGTGATGGATTCATGGCCAGTGGCATCACCTTCCAAAACACAGCAGGTCCGGTTGCCCACCAAGCTGTAGCATTCCGATCCGACAGTGATCTTTCAGTTGTAGAGAAATGTGAATTCATTGGTAATCAAGACACCTTATATGCCCATGCATTGCGCCAATACTACAAGTCCTGCCGTATCCAAGGCAATGTAGACTTCATTTTTGGGAACTCTGCTGCTTTCTTCCAAGAATGTGACATCTTAATTGCCCCTCGACAACTCAATCCTGAAAAGGGGGAGAAAAATGCGGTGACTGCTCATGGTAGGATAGACCCTGCACAGTCAACTGGCTTTGTCTTCCAAAATTGTCTGATCAATGGAACAGACAAATACATGGCCTTGTACTACAAGAAGCCCAAGGTGCACAAAAATTATCTGGGAAGGCCATGGAAGGAGTATTCGCGGGCCGTCTTTATAGAATGTACGTTGGAGGCTCTTGTTTTAGCTGATGGGTGGTTGCCCTGGAGCGGTGATTTTGCGTTGAAGACGCTTTACTATGGAGAATATAGAAATACTGGTGCCGGAGCTAATACAGCAGGACGAGTGCCGTGGAGTAGTCAAATCCCAGCTGAACATGTTAACTCTTACTCTTTACAAAATTTCATTCAGGGGGATCAGTGGATTACTACTACTTCTTGATTAACTTGTAATGTTAAATTTACATCTAGTAAGTTAAAGCTTATTATCCTCGAATGTGATTACAAATCATCAACCTCTTTGTAGCATTACTGGAAAAACATGAAAAAATTTAATGTGAGATCTTTCCTAAAGCTTCAAATCAATCTGATGTGAATCATGTTTCAAATTGTATGATTTCGTGCTGTTGTAATTAACAAAGTGAGAAAAGTTGTTAACTAAAACATATTAAATGATACTTTGAGGTTGTGTTGGATGAGCTACCAGGGATTATTGGTGGATAGTTTGCTTACTACATGTCTGGTATTTCAATTACATGTAGACATGTAGTAACATGTGACATACTTATTACAGGAGTTTGTATTTTTTCTAAAAGCTGTTGAAGAGTTGCAAGCTTGACTTATAATGCTCGCAACCTGCAAATTTTTCTAAATAGACTACCAACCTTTAATCCGACCCCAATTTGTTTGGGAGGTGGGATTGAGACAAAGTTGTTGTTGTTATTGTTGTAGAGTACTAACCTTTATTATTTATGTATCTTAAAAGGCGTGGACATAAAGCGCCCAGCGAGGCGTAAGCCCATGTGTATCAAATTTTAAATATTTAAAAAAATAATATAATTACAGTAAATATTTTTAAATAGATAAATCATGTGAAACTTGTTAGATCCAAATTTTATGATAAAAAATTAATATCTCTCTAATTGCAGGTACATTGCATAAGCAAAGGAAATGACGAGTAAGATAATCTGCCAACCTATGGAAAGAAAGACAAGAAAGGAAGGAGCAAAGAAAAGAAAGAGTAGGATCTCCAAAGACTTTGTCAGCCTATACAAAGGAAGACAGGAAAGGAAGGACCAAAATAAAGGGAGATCAAAATCAACAAGAATCCGCTTAAAATATTAATCAAGATGCTGAGGACTCGCTCGTTGAAAGAAGGCTCTCAATATCCACCATCAAAGGATTAATTAACAGCCGCTAGTTGAAATAAAGATACGCTCGCTGACGGAAGGTTATCAAGTTCCTATCAAACCAGTCATTGAAGGATAAATCAAAAGAAGCTCCACACTTATTCTTGGAAGGAATCATCATTGAAGATGCACTCCAAGGATCAATTCCTTTGGGTATGCAATCTCTCAAAATCTGCAATAATCAAGAATCAAAGAAGATCCCTCGAGTTGTATATATAGCTGGAAAACCTAGAGAAGGGATATACTTTGATCAAACCAACCTCATGCTTTTTGTTCTACTCTAAGCAAACATTGTAATCTCACTGTGATTTATTGTATAACTAGTAGAGAAAAGAAAGAGAAAAATATTGGTGAGTCATTGTATCAAAACATAGAGAGAGTACTTAGAACTAAAAATTAGTTGGCGTGCTTGATAATATCAACTCACTTTTACGGAAGTTTTCAAGGAGTTTTGAAGACATAACCCTTTTGCAACCCAAAGGGACTGCACTAGCATTCACATTGAATCTGAACTAGTATAAAAATATTCGATGTCATTTACTTTCTGCATTTTACATTTTATTTTTACCATTTACTTCGTATCTATCTCTAGTCGACTTATTGGTAAACTAGTCAACTACTTAGTCAAAAAACGAAAAACAAAAAATGACAACTCATCTCCTTCCTGTACTTTCAGACCCAACATGATATATTACAAGTAGAATAAGTAGCTACATATATTTCAGTTTTTTTGTCCACTTTCATGCTTTTTTGAGTTGTGTACATTTGGTATATCGCAATTCGCATGATAAGCTTTTTTTGTCAATTTCAACAGCTCTAAGTGCTCTTTTTGGTTATCCAACTAACAACCTCTTTGGATTTTAGTGTATGTCATCAATCAACTAATAGGGACACGAGTGTTACACTTTCTTTTGTTCTTTAATTTTGCGTTAGCTATTTTTTTTTTTCTGGTTGAAGGGTGGATGTGTGAGGTGAACATTATAAAATAGCATATCCTGGTGATTGACTCATTCTAAAGACAAGGAAGAGTTTATTTATTAAGAATTCACATATTCTTGCATATTATTACTCTTATCGTCATATGATTGGAAGTATTTTGTTTACTCATGTCATGACAATTTACGTTAAATCTTCAGGTTATTGAATTGGATTTTGAATTTAGAAAATGAGTGGTCTTAAAGTACTTCCTTATATTTAAAATCATGGGTAATATAATTGATCAATTTACTTGATGCATGTTTTTATTATTGTCAAACCTCTTTTTTCACCGGTGATGGTAAATAAGGGAGTTTTTCTAATTAAAGTAATATTATTCGGTTTTGGGACTTATTATTATTTTAGAGTCGCCACCCGGGTTTTTGACGATACTTCGGGACACCGTTTTATTTTAAAATCCTAAATCGAGGAAGTTTTGACTCTGTTTTGATTTGTTTGCGACCAGAGATCTGAGTAGGAATTCTGTTAACCCGGGAGAAGGTGTTAGGCACTCCCGAATTCCGTGGTTCTAACACGGTCGATTAACTATTAATATTTGGCCTAATCATCTAATTATTTATATATTTTAAACCTATTGTGCTTTTTTAGCCTTTTTTCACTTTTAAAAACCGCTTTTAATACGTATGAATTTATCTTGAATAAGTCACGATGTCGTGCACTTACTTGTTTTTGGACACATTATAATCACGCTACATAAAATGCACCCGTTGTCGAGGCTTCCTGACATCGGAAACCATCATAGCCCCTTCTTCTTTCTTTTTTCTGTTGGCTGCACTCCCCGATCCGCTTTGGATGGCCTGGGAGGTTGCGCTGATGGAAGAGTGGCTCAGGATACGACCAGTTTTTAGACCATTCTCCACCATTTCTCCAATTTTTATTGCTTCCACAATTGGTGTGACCATGGAGGACATCATATTTTGGAAGTAATCAGCTTCCTGTGCTTGTAGAAAGACGCTGACCATTTAACCTCATCCATCGGAGGTTTGACCCTGGAGGCTTGCTCGCGCCATTTGATGGCGTACTCTCTGAAACTCTCTGAGGGTTTCTTTTTGATATTGGATAGTGAGTTCCTATAGGGAGCGATGTCCACATTGTATTGGAATTGACGGACAAAGTCCCGTGCCAGGTCATCCTATATGTGCCAGCGGGATATATCCTGGTCCATGTACCATTCTGATGCAATTCCCGTCAAGCTTTCTCCAAAATATGCCATGAGAAGTTCCTCTTTCCCACCTGCTCCCCGTAGCTGGTTACAATACCTTTTAAGATGAGCTATGAGGTCCCCATGTCCGTCATATTTTTCGAACTTGGAGGTTTTAAACCCAAGAGGCAAGTTGACGTGCGGGAACATGCACAAATCTGCATAGGAGACGCTTTTCTGCCCGCTCAGCCCCTGTATATTCTTGAGGCTCTGTTCAATACTCTTCATTTCTGAGTTATTTCTTCGTGCTCGAGGCTTTTATTATCTTATCCCAAAGTGACCTCAAGCTGAGGTTTTTGGGGATATGCATTGGGAGTAATATGAGTGGTATCCAGATGGACGGACGGTGTTTGGAATGTAAATGTTGGCGGCTCGAAACCTGGTCCAGAGATAGTCGGCGGAGCCGTGGCAGAGATTGGTGGTGCGATGAAGATATTGGAAGACACACCGGAAAACAGGGCCTGGGGGCGAACCTCAGAAGGCCTTCCGGCACAGTGAGCCGACATAGTTGGATATCCAAACGGCGTGGCTGGGTAGCTTATGGGGATGTTGGATGTCCCGCCTGCCCTGGGAATTATCTCTGGGAAACCTGGGATGGTACTGGGTGGTTCCCTACCATTAGACCATGCGTGCCACATTTCCAGCATGCGGCAACGCAGAGTCCTGTTCTCTTCAGCTGTTGCCGACTCAGATGTTGGGATGGCTGGATTTAGGTCTTCCACGGAAGAGTTGACGATTGGCAGTGACGTCTTTTTTGATCTACTGAAGTAAGGATGGGAATCCAGGTTACCGCAAAACCAACCACCTAAAAATACCTTTTAGATTGAACCAACAAGATGTTAGGTTGAAGCATTTATCACATAGGCAATCGCACGTTTGGGGTATGCAATGCACCTGAGCAATTTAAATGCTTTTCTATATGTTTTTGCAGCAGTCATGTACTTCATCCCGACTTTATTTCTGGGTTTTGAACTTTCCTTCCCTTTGTTATTGTTTCCACTCTTTTATTCCTTGCTCGGTTTCTTTTTTTTTTATGGTTATGATCGAATCCTATGTGGATTGCCTACGTATCAGGGCGCCGCGTGAATCAGATCATCACGTAATTCATGCTAGCAAAACCCAAAGGACAGAAATACATATTTTTCTAAAAGCTTCATTCTAAAAAATTTCATTCATTAAATAAAACACTTCTGATTACAAAAAACTTGTAGCCCACTTTCGGAATTTCAAAGTTTGCAAAACAGACTCGACACATATTTTATAAAAACTACTGTGGACTCAGACATGACTACAACTAGAAAAATAAAATACAGACTCGAAAAACATCAATAATACATCAGTGCTTCCGTTGCTCCAGGGGCCGGTGGGGCATCATTCGGCCTTGCCACGGTCCTGCGTGCTATGTCTTGCTGGAGGCAGTAAAGGTCGTCCATTGACGAAGATCATAACCACTGAGAAGAAGGTGGTCCGAGTCATATCTTCGCATTCTGGCATTTGGTGACGATGTATTCAACTATCTCTTTGACCTTTCGCCTGATGACACCTTTTTCTTGAAGTAGGCGCCCGATTTGCTGGGATCTCGCCGCTAAATTCTGGGCGTCTTTGTGACTCTGCTCTTGCCATTGTTGAAACTTTTTTTCCAACTGAGCCATCATGGCATAGCACTGTTCCCTCTCTGTCTTAAATATTTTTTCCTATTTGGCCATTTCATTTTCGAGGACGACCAGCTTTTCCTTCAAGCCTATGACTTCCTGGTCATATTTCCTTTTTAGTCTCTAGACAAACTCTGTTCTTTCCTCTACACTTCTTGTTAATCTTGCTCGAACTCCGGCCAATTCTTCTTCAGCTTTGTCTAGATCATTCCCATAGCTGCACACTTTATGCCTCAGGCTGTTGATAAGCCTTTCATCAGTTCTGCTTCTCTCTGGGTTCTCAGCAGCTGTTTTTAATTCCTGTATCTGGGCCTGGAGAACTTCATTTTCTTGGGCTAATCTATTTTTCTCCCCTTCAATTGTGGGAGTATGTAGAACGTATTCAAATTTGATTTCCCTGACCTGGGCTTCCAACTTGCTTATGGTGGCTCGATAGCTGTTTTCCTTTTCTAACCAAGCCCAATGCTCTTGTGTTTGCTCGGTGAATTGTTCCACGTGGGGTCTCTTTGCGGGTCATTCTTGCTCTTGATGCTCCCTGCCTCTTATGCCATACCAAGAAGTGTAGGCGGGCTCCACTTCCCCTTTAGATAAGTTTCTTACCCGAGTTTGAGGTTCTAAAAACCTGCACTCGTTCCAGATTTGACGGACCCTGCCTTCAGGAAATGCAGCTCTCGGGCATAACTCAATGGCTTGTTGGCTTAAATCCTCGTCATGGGGAACACCTTGTTGTCTCCCCAACTGGCGTAAGACCCGGTGTGGGCCATATGGCTGAATGCTTCGCAGGCCCATTAACAGGAGATAGCAAACCTCAACAGACATGTTGATAACCTCGCCGACAGGGAGCCACCCGAAAGTCCACTCGATTTGGTCGCCAGTCAATGAACTCAAGTATGAGTGCCAGGCTTCCGTGCCCTCAGAAAATTGTGGCCCTTTACCCGAGTACCATGTTCCTCGATGAAATTCAAACCGGTTAAGTCGTAGTTCATGTAGCCTGGGCGGTGACAGAGGTGCTCGATCAGCCAGATTTGTAGAAGCAGGTTGCACCCCTCAAAGAACTTTCCCCCAGATTGGCAAACTGTCAGAGCACAGTAAATATCGGCTAAGACCATCGGTATAAGTGTGCCATTGGATTTTTTCATCATGAAATCCGCCATTCCCACAAGCCCGATATCTATGCATCNGTGCCATTGGATTTTTTCATCATGAAATCCGCCATTCCCACAAGACCGATATCTATGAATCCGTCACTTCTTGGGCAAATCAAGGTTCCCAAGAATGCTACCACAAAATCTAGCCCCCGGCGGGCTTCCCATTTAGCCTGATCTTTGTGAGTTAGATCAGTGTTGTTAGCCTCATAACCCTGGGGATCTCCATAACGTCTGTAAAGAAAATAGAAAGTGCAGAAACCTTCGGGTAGGTGTGGGTCTTGGACGTCCCGACTAATGTTCAACAGATCCAAAAACTTATGTGGAGTCACCGCCTTGGGTGCCACTGGGTACCGACTTCTAAGATTGTCATTGAGACCAGCATACCCTCCTATTTCCTCTAGCATGGGCGTCAATTCAAAGTCTGAAAAGTGGAACACGTTGTGAGTGAGATCCCAAAACGGTACTAGATCCTCGACGATGTCCAACCTCGGCTTGATTTTTAGAAGACCGGTAAGTCCCCCTAAAGCTTTCATAACAGAATTTCTACTAGCTTCCCCCAAGTCGCTCCACCACATATGGAGTCCTAGAGGGATTTCCTCGACTGCCCTGAAAGGAACGTTTTAAACTGTATTTATCTTGCACATTCGTTTTTTTATTAAAACCACAAAAAATTTTGAAAAGTGTTATTTTTGCAAAGGGTTTTGTAATAAAGAAAAATGGACTATCTTTGCGAATACAACCCTTCAATACTTCGGGTAGGAATTTTTTTTTTAAGGCTGTATTTGCGAATTGGGTCGAAATCTAAAGACAAACCACAGGCGGCCACTTTTGCAAAAATGGCCTTCCGGTGCCCCACTTGGGCAATCAGGCTATAATGGTGTCGCCTAATTTTATTTAGGGCTACATCCTTTGATTTTAAAAAGTAGAGTTGGACCCGATGAGGATTGCCTACGTATTCCACACCCGTAAGAATCAAACAATGTGTAGTTCGAAAAGATCCTAATTGATTAAAAATATACACCCACTCATTTTGTTTCAGAATATTATTTTCAGAAATTTTGGCAGAGTTTCGGGATAAATACGAGGATTTTTCAAAACAAGGTGAATTTTCTATTCTACCTCACTCTCAGTTTTTCTGTTGGTTTTTTTTTAGTCGGTCAATACACAAGCTGAAACAAATAAATGCATATGTAGCAGGTAAGATGCATCAGGGTAGTCTTTTATTTTTGGGTACACCTACCCAACCCCTGTGTTGAGTCCCCTAAGTCAAATGCATATGATGCGAATAAGCGTTCCTACTAGGGATCCGGCATGAGATTTTGTTATTCTAGGTTTAAACCTGGGGTTTTGTTCTAGACCAGGCTTACCCGAGCGGACAGCTCAAGCCGAGGTCGGGGCAGCGTACTGGGAATACAGAAGCTTCACCGGCTTTGCAACTTATCCATACCTTGTTCTAAAATTTGGATATGACTCTAACAGAAAAGAAGTCACACGAAGTGCACACTTCCCAGGTGATTTAGAAGACTCAGAGAGAAGAAGGGTTTCGGCACAGTTTATATGCAATTCAGATAAATATCAAAGCGGTAAATATGGCAATTAGCACATCAGATTTAAACACGTAAAAACAGATAAGGAAATCTAAAACATAACAGTTATATAAGCTCGAATTCTTGAACCCTGAACCATAGATTCTGGGTTCCATGTTCCCCAGTAGAGTCGCCCAAGATGTCACACCTCCTTTTTCACCGGTGATGGTAATAAGAGAGTTTTTCCAATTAAAGTGATATTATTCGATTTTGGGACTTATTATTATTTCAGAGTCGCCACCCGGGTTTTTGACGATGCTCTGGGACACCGTTTTGTTTAAAATCCCAAACCGAGGAAGTTTTGACTCTGTTTTGATTTGTCTGCGACTAGAGATCTGAGTAAGGAATTTTGTTAACTCGGGAGAAGGTGTTAGGCACTCCCGAATTTTGTGGTTCTAGCACGGTCGCTTAACTATTAATATTTGTCCTAATCATCTAATTATTTACATATTTTAAACCTATTGTGCTTTTTTAGCCTTTTTCACTTTTAAAAACCGCTTTTAATACTTATGGATTTATCTTGAATAAGTCACGATGTCGTGCACTTACTTATTTTTGGATACATTATAACCACGCCACATGAAATGCACCCGTAATTACAATATGTGATTTTTATTATTGTTTGAAGTTGAGGGTCGGGGGCACGAGTTGCCACGCCCGAGTGTAGGTTATGGCTGTTTGAAGTAATTTTTGATTACGTACTAAATTTCAAACTAAAGGAATACTTTTCTACCTACAGGATATATAGAGGATTATCTAAAATTAAGTTCACTAGCCTAAAGGACAGCATATTTGGGCTACAACCACATTTAGCCCTAAATTATTTCAACTCTTTTTGGCCAATCCTAATTTGGCTATTGAACAAGAGAGAGTAACTATACATCTTAATCACAACATATCGAGGAAAAATTACAGGTTGACAAATCACATACTTGAAAGGTCAAATAAACACATATATCATTAATTGAATGGTTTTATCAAATTCAGATATCCTAGACCTATGCATATATGTTTCATATACTAAATCCTACGTGTGGTTATGGATTATGGAATGCAAAAAACACAAAGTGGATCTGATGGGAAACGCTTTAAATGAAAAAATCGTATTTGTATATACTTCGAAACTCTTTTGATCTAAGAATAATCATTTTTCTCAGAATTTCAAATGGGTATTTAGAGGGCGTTTAGGTAGACCAATTTGAGCACAAAGTTGTAGAAACGGGGTTTCGAAAAAGAACACTTTTGAATTTTTTAATCAAATCTGAATACTTAAACAATTGATGCCTCAAAATTTGTATTTAATGGATAAAAGCTTTTCGTATTTTTAAGCCCCAGAAACCGCGTTCAAGCTATTTGAAACCATGTCAATCCATTGTCAATAGTTTGGCCCATTTTCAAATGTTAAACTGTCTAAAAGTGTCCGTTCGAATCTAGTTTAAAATCTGAAACTAAATATACACATTTTCTGAAATTAAAAATATAATGTTCAGTCTTATATTACAACAGTTCTGAAAATAAATTACAGCTTGACTACTACTATCAAGATACATTTTCCAGAAGAAAGAAAACTAGAATGAAAATTTTGACTAATTTGTTGAGTCGAACTCCCTTGAGACCTTACGTTTGAGCCTTCTCTTTGTAATATGTAGAACACCCTTGATATAATTTAGGTGTTGTGCAACCACCCAAAACCAAACTGACCATGAAGAGGTCAGTTTTAATCATGATATTGCGTGTGTTTAAACCATACTATCTGGCAAAATTATTTATGTACTTTCTCAGTGTGAATATCATCATAAAAGGATCAACTCAACTACGAAATGTCATTTTCATACTTTGTACCTTCAGTCTATATTAATTCATTAACTGGGTTATTTAGGCATTTTTAAGAGGATAAATCTGATCATAAAGGATTCAAATTTTTTCCTCTAAGGAGCCTTTGATTATCCACTTTATATCCGTAAAGGGTGATTTTCAGCACCCTAAGCGACTGTTTATGCACTACCTAGGGGTGAATTGACTATTAAAAAGCCAGATTCATCTACCCAAGTTCTAATACTAACATACTTCTAAACTCTATAAGAACTTTGCTTATCTAGGAATTTTTAGAGGATGAATTCTGACCATCAAGGGTTCAGATTCTCACTCTAATACTCTTCTCAACTACATAATTTATACCCCTTTTGAAGGGTAACTTCAGCCAGTATACCAATATTTATGCACTCATCATGGGATGAGTTTGATTATTAAGGAATCAAACTCATCTACCCTAGTGCGAATTACTCTAACATGCTAAACACATATGAAATTAACATCTAACTACCAACTACTAAATGTATTAATAGAAATTTAGCAAATAACCAAGCTGATTCCAGGAGTTGCATACATACATTCAAATAATAGTAACCTTACTTCAGTTTTATATCAAGAATGGAGGAGAAGGAGATTCAAATTCATACAATCTTGAAGAAAAAAAAAAACATGAAGTAACAAATTTAATACAAGTTCTCGATTCAATAACTCTATCTAAAGTTCATTATTACATACCTTTGTAGAGAAAAATAGCAAAAGACTTGACCAAATAAAGGCCAAGTATGGACCACAATCAGCAAGAAGAAAGAGGATTCAGCAGCAGCACAAAACAGAATAAACCAAGGAAAACCCCAAGCAGTCCAGCAAGAATTAAACCAAAAATCTTGAGTACGAATGCTTGAAGAAACACTTCCAGAAATCAGAATCCAAAGAGAGAAAATAGGAGCTGAACTAGGCCATCTATTTGTGAGCTTGTTTTCAAAAAAAGAAGTCAGATTTTCCCTTCTAAGAATGCTTTCTTGAAAAAAAAACCTTTTGTTTTTTTTTAATGGAAGATACTTATGTGTTTTTCAGAATGTTTGAGCAGCTAGAAGAGAGTGTTTTTCATTTTTAGATTCTCCAAAAAATTTCCAGAAAAAGAGGGCCCCCTTTAGGCTGAATATCCTAGTCTATATATAGGGAAATTTAGAGTAGCGTCTTTAGAGGATATTCCTAATCCTATTAGGCTGAAATAGTACAGGTACAACTGTCAGACCTTATTCTTTTGGACAACTGTACCTTCTTCTAGAACATTCTATTAATTTCAGCCCTTATCCCCTTTTAAAGTTACTGTTTTACCCTTAAAGAATATGAATCTTATAATATTTTCCTAATTCTAGAAGTTTCTTGGGTTGTTATACCCAAGATTCTTCAGTTGTAATTCCTAAACTATCCCTTAATATCCTTAGAATTACCCTTTAAGATTAATCAATATTATCTATTGATTTGTGTTAACTACTAGGTTAAAGAACTTGAAATTGATTCATCATTAACTAGAGATTAAGCCTAGGTGGATTATTTTAGATTTAAACTTAATTGTGATTAACTCAATTTGAGTCATTATACTTAATCAACCTAATTGAGTGATCAACTTAATTAACCATTAGTGAAGTTGCAATTAACTAACTCTTAGCTTAGTATGTAATTAGCTTATTAAATGTTAACTAATTGAGATGACTAACTCACTAATAAATCTTTGATTTTAGGTGAACTATTTTCAGGTTCTAGGTTAGTTATTTTAGGTCCTTAGAGTTAGTTTCCAATTATACTATTAGTTATCTTAGTTTCAAGGGTATACCTAATCAACAAATTAATAGTTAACTAACCAGACTACTAAATCAAATGTGAGTTGAGGTGAAATCAATTCAACAATAAACTAAAAATCAGAAAACAAGTTAGGGGATCGAATAGCTGAGCATAATACAAAGAAACCTAAACATGGTCAATCAACTAATGCAAATACGTGAAGCACATTTAAAACTCATGAATCGTCAAAATCTGAGCTATATCTTTCCAATATCCAAACAGGGTTCAATTAACCTAAGCATGTATGTGTGAACTAACAATACACAAGGTCAATTAACCAAACATGAATCAATGATAGGAAACAGATATGCACTGATATAGTAATAAGAATCTTAAGTTACCTACTAAGCAAGGAAGTCTATTCAGGTTTTGAATTAATTACAAGAAGGAACGTTCAAGCAAGCAGGAGCAAAATAACAAGAGAAATAAGCTGGTCTAAGAAGGAACAATGGAAACAGTAATTAAACCTATTAATTTGGTCATGATTTCTTTTCACAGTAAAACCCTAAAAGAAAAAGGAAATACTCGTTTCTTTTTCTAGAAAAAGCTTTGGCCGGAAAGCCTGGGGGTCGCTGGACCTTAGCCGGACTCCAACAGGGTTTGAAAACGAGTCAAACCCTCATGAATCAATTGCTCTAGTCAAGAGCAATTGACTCATGAAAGTCCGAGCCGCTGGTTATCTCTAAATCAGCGGAGTGAGATTTCTAGGGTTTCAGATTTTTAGATCTGAAATTTGAGGGATTTGAGCGGGTTTCTGATGAAATCAATGGTAGGGGGTGGTTGAGGATGAAGAGAGGATCATCTAGGTGAATTTTGGGCTTGATTGGGTGAACTCCGCCGCCGTTAGGCTATTTACCGCCGGCGGAGGCGGTGAGTGTTTGAGGGCCGCTAAGGTTTGGTCTGGGGAGAGAGACGAGAGAGTGGGGGGTGTTCTGGGGGGTAGGGGTCCGTTCGGACACTTATATAGTTTAGAGGGGGGAGTTTGGGAGCCGTCGGATCAAATCGATCCAATGGCTAGGATTGGAGGGTACAAAACGGGGTCGTTTGATTTATGGCTGGGGCAGGCCGGGTTTAAGGATTTGGGATGGGTCGTTTGTGTATAGAGAAAGGGTTTGGGACTGGGTAATTTTGGCCCAGGTCCGATTTTAATCTCCTTTTAAGCTAATCTAAACTAATTAGTTAATTTGAATTAAATCAAAACTCAACACAAAAATGTAGTAATTAATTCTAACTTAGTCTTTGTCTAATTATAAATTAATTAAGAGTAATACCATTTAATTTAACACTCATGTCATTTAAGGAGTAAATTTCACAATTTTGTTAGAAAAAATGAATAAATTAATCATTACATCTACATTGTGTCAAATAATCAGCTTTTTTGTTGTTATTTTTTTCTATCAATTACAAATAATATATTAATTAACTCTAACTCTAGTTTAAATTTTAATCAATGAGTAAATTAAAAGGTGTAATTTTTAGTTAACATTTGTAATTATTTGAAGAATAATTTTCTGTAATTTTTCAATAAAATGATTGAAGTTATGCACCGAATCATGCAACTTTAAATCATTTATGAATTTTAAAAGATAAATTATGATTTATGGAATGCAAATAATTCACACACAGACATTGAAATTCAACAAAAGTTTATAACACTAATTAATTTATTGAATTTTGTAAGAATATATAGTAGGTTAAAAATTACATGCTCACACATATTATATACAAGCCCAAGTAATACCTAGGTTCACATATTTAGGCTTCATCCTTGGGTCTTACTAACAGCAAACCGTTTCCAAATTCTGTGTACCAAGTTCAGTTGAAAAAGTCTAAAAGAGAAGCTACTCACTGACAACTCGTACAAAGTTTTTTATCCTAAAATTAAGTTCTTTACATGACGAGAGAGGGGAAAATAGAAAGATAAAAAGTTACGACAAAGTGAAGAAAAAAAAACAATCTCCTTAAGTGTATATGGTTTGGATAGAAATTAAAATGTAGTAAAGGAAAATCCTATATCAATCAGGGTTTGGGACGAAAAGGATGTTAGAGCATTGCTGTTGGGCCAAGCCCAATTACTCAACAAAAGACGGGGCTTTTGTATCCGTATTCATTTTTTGTGCCACGTTTTAACTTATACTCGCTTTGTAAAAAAAATTGCACCCGTACCCGCTTTTGCGCATAACTTCAGCATGCGGGGTTGAAGTAGCAAAGGCAATCACGCAAAACTTCAGCATTCTAGTAGACGTGCATGAAGTAGCTTGCAAACTTCAGCTCTAGAGCTGAAGTTCCCAAGTTATAAAGACAACAATTTCAGCATACGGGGCCGAAGTTCCCCAGTTATAAAGACAAAAACTTCAGCATACGGGGTTGAAGTTCTGCCAGTTACACTGGGGAACTTCAGCTATAGAGCTGAAGTTTTGTCTTTGTAACTGGGGAACTTCAGCATATGGGGCTGAAGTTCCTCAGTTATAAAGACAAAAACTTCAGCATACGGGGTTGAAGTTCTGCCAGTTACACTGGGGAACTTCAGCTATAGAGCTGAAGTTTTGTCTTTGTAACTGGGGAACTTCAGCATATGGGGCTGAAGTTCCTCAGTTATAAAGACAAAAACTTCAGCATACAGGGCTGAAGTTCCCCAGTTTACAAAGACAAAACTTCTCTAGAGCTGAAGTTTTGTTTTGTAACTGGGCAACTTCAGCCACGTATGCTAAAGTTTTGTCTTTATAACTGGCGAACTTCAGCTTAACTGGTAAACTTCAGCTCAGCGAGGGAAAGGGAGCTGAAGTTATTTAAAAAGTGAATACAAGATAAAAGTTTTTAAAAAAGCGGGTATAGGTTAAATGAGGGCGATCAAATAGGATGCCCCGCGCAATTTTTACACAAAAGACTTAGACTCACGACCACCTTGAGTTCAATTTTGGAAAAATGACATTGTATAGCCACTGTAAACATAATAGCCGAAAAAACGTATAAAATTTATATATTATTTGTATATATATATATATATGTATGTATATATTTTATATGTTATATACAAAGTTATATAAGTTTTATACACTACTATATATATATATATACATATACATACATTTTTTATACACTTTTTGACTAACATATGGAAAAATTAGTTTCTGTCAACCGGCTAATTTTACAATTTTTAACACATCAACAGAGAGGCCAATATTGTTGCTGATTGTTTAGCAAGAGATGGAGCACGCATGTATGTTTTTGAGCTTCAAAGATTTATCACCAATCACCTTCTTTTGTTATTTCTGTTTTTGTTGGAAATCGCATATGGATAATATATATTTCAGGACAATATGTGTCATACAACCTATTTAAACGACCTAAAGGCTTGGCCCTATCATGTATGGAAAGCCTCTTATGGCATGACTTAGCCAGTTATTTCCGCAGTTCAAATGAAAGCATAGGTCTTGCCTCTCGTTGGGTGATCCCTTACTCTCAGGTTAATAAGATTATCCCCTTCTTTTTTCTTTTATAATTAAAAGAAAATGAATTATGACAATCAGTATTATCTAAAAGTGGTCAAAATAGAAACGAGAAAGCTAAGTTTGGCTTGTAATAATCATCCAGTTAAGCCAACACAAGGGGGAAAGAAAAGAAGGGAGCGCATGCGTTGGGAAAGTTTGCTTTGCTTCCACTGCAAAGTACACATTACATTACTTCTTATCTTAATTTTTGGACCCAAAAAGTTGAACCAAATTATGCGTTTTGCTTTTCAATAATCTGTAATGAGGAAATTCGTTTTCTCAATTCTAACTTCTGAATACGTACACATGCCATAATTTGAAAACCGATTTCAAGTTAATCTATTACATTACAAATCATATATATGGTGGTGTTATTTTTTGAAATAATCTAATATTATGATCTAATAATACAAATTAATTATAGTAACGAAACTCTGCCTCAACATTCTCTAGGTTTTTGTAAAATGCCCATGAATCTTGGTCGGTCCAAAATTTATGAAATATATGAAGGGAGTATGACTATGGAAATTTAAAGAAGAAAATTATACAAATGGAAAGCACACGTGATAACAAAACGTATATCAGAGCTAATTCAATTTCAAAAGTTAGATCATGAGCTGAGAATTGCCATAAAATATTAGGAACTAACTTTTATTATCCTCATTGATGTGGCACTCAACATCCTCCATACATCTGGCACTGAGTATCTGGAGCGTAAACAACATAAGGTAGGGGCCAATATTGAGTAAATAATGAATATAATTGGGATGAGCCAATATAAAAAGTATCCTAAACATTTTTAGGATACATTTCTTTTTCTCAATGCTGAGATGGATTATAAGCATCATTTACGTTTATGTAATAAATTGTCACGATCCAAAACTACGTGACTGACACCCGGCACATTATCTGACCCGAGCAAATTAAACCATATGATGCACCCAAATTGTATGTATGAAAATCAATTTAATTGCGGAAGCTCCTTGAAAATCATAAACATTTTCAAGTTAAATGATAAAATATTTTTCCGATCCAAAATCACATGTGACGTCTTTCATGATAATAACAGTGAGATTAAATAAAATAAATATACTTTTATATATGTCGTGTACAACTCTGTTACTACAACCTTTCATAACTATCTATGGAGCTTCTATACAAAAAAATAGATTAAATACTTGGGTTAATACCAGACTAGCGTAAATTAAGAAAACAATAAGATAGCTACCAGGAAATAGGAGTAGTGTCTCACCATATACCTCAAGAAGAGAGTCATCCTAGTCCTGACGGCATGCCACATATCATACATCATCCTGAAACATGTAAGGTAAGCAGGACCCTGGAGGGGGGCCCCTAAGGGATGAGTACATCACAACAGTACTCAATAAGTGTCATAGACTCGCTTTAACTTAAATTCTTGGGACAAACTTTATAAATTAACGCATCAGTATTTGATATAAAACGATACGAAACTTTATGAACTCATGATCCATGTCATTTTAATAAAAACCTGGTGAAATATAACCCACAATACAAACTTTTAAAACATTCAAATCAACTCAAGATTTTGGATAAAATCATACACAATTATTCCATTTGCTTTATGTCATTGAAATTAATTTCGGCTTTTCAGGCCTAAATATAAGAAAATCATCCTTAACTTTCACGGGGAGTACTATACCATCACTGACATAAGAAGGTCAACTAGGTTATGTACCTAGCGGCAAGTATCATATATTCAGGTTGTCTCATCGTAGTGTCGGACATCGACTCAGCCATGCTAATAATATCAGAAAATAGTACCCTCTCGAAAAAGAGCACTCTGTCATATTCTATACCATAAAGTGACCATCTACGCCCACACCGGCATGTGTAGTTTCATGATAACGAACACAATATGTCCGAAATCAATCTCGGTGAGCACAAGTAATTTTCAAAACATTTGATACTTCAAAAATAAATTCATAGCGCCTCAAAGGATATATTTTTTTCAAATCATAGCATTAAATAAAAAAAACCTAAACCATTTGAACTAAAATTAAATAAACAACCTTTTACATGTTAACGTCTTTAGCAATTAACTTCAATCTTTAAAGACACCACAAGTGCTATTCTGCTCATCAATTTCCAAAAAGGAATACTTTCCATAAAAACTTATCTTTAGCACTCAAATATGTATACTCTTGTCAATACGAAAGTTTTGATAAAAACTTATAACATTTACCTTGAGTGTCATTTTGCCAACAAGATTTAAATAAATTTTATAAAACAACATGACACTACATATGCAACATAATATTTTTTTACATGGAGACATCCGTACTTGTTTGTCCCCACAAGCACGAAAGCACATTTGCAAAAAACTTAAGTATTAACTCGAAACATGCTTTTAGAGAAAGTCCCTCAAGAAGAGTAAGTTTTAATCAACTTACCTCGCTTTCGCTTTATTAACATTCATAAGCTTTCAATCTTCTTCCATCATTCCAACGTTAATTCTCAAGCATCACCAACAAGTCTATATCTACAGTTAGATATCCCAATTACTCAAAATATGACCTAAAATATTGATCGATATCCATTTATGGCTCATAAGTTGACTACAAGCCTCCAACAACTCAAATTGCCGAATAGGTTCACATACTAGCATATTCAACTCCACTCTTATCAATTAATACTCATTTGAAGTCATCAATGAAACTACATTAATTCTCCAATACCGCCAAATTACTATTCATAGTCTTCATTAACCAACATTTCTAAAATATTCAATTTGGTAATTACTTAGTTGAACGCTTTCAATTGAGCTAGAAAATAATTCCATAAGTTCATCGCATCCTCTAATTTCATTTCTAAGAACACTCTTCATCTTCCCTATTTTCTCAAAAAACACTATTCATGTCATGAACTAGGGTTTGTGAATTCAATTATCCAACCATAACAACATGAAACAAATATTATAACTACTCTCACCGACTCATAAGAAATGAGTTTGGAGCATTAGGATTACCTTCTTGAAGTTTTTCCTCAAAATTCAATGTTTGAAAATTTTGGTGTTTTTAAATAACTTGAAAGATTTCTAGGGATTTCAAAGATTGAATGATGTTAATACTAGTGTTAATAGGATGTTATTAACTTAAAATATCCATAAAAACTCACCTTGTATTCTTAAGTTGTCCCAAAGGTCGAATCCACAATGAAAGCACCAATTCGTAGCTCCAAAATACTCTATTACCTGACCTTGTACTTATAGGCCCAAATTTCTGGTGCGGCCTTGGATGCTTCGGACCCCACTTCACTCCTCTTCGAAGCTCGGACACGGACACAGATGCTATGGCAGTACTTCACTGCCAGCCTTAGGTAATTTGATCATAACTTCTTGTAGGAGTGTCCAAATGATAAACGGTTTGAAGCGTTAGAAACTAGACTCGAAGATCTTTCATTTTATAGTTTTTTCATCACATAAATCCTTATATATATTTAGATATGCTCGTCCAAAGTTAGATCTTGTGGGTACTCATTTTCTATCATGTAATTTCCAACTTGACTTAGACCTAGGGCTTTCCTTAGACTCGCATCACTTATAATATACCTCGTACACTTATTATCATATTCAATTAATATCCATCATATTAATAATTAATCCTCACCTGCATACAAAATAATGAAATTAGCACACATCAATTTTTTTAATAGCGCTTAAGTACTTCAAAAATTTTCTCGGGTGCTACGTAAACCAAGTGTTTTGCATGTCAACTTCATTAATTTAATCTCGACTTCTTGATTTTATCCTTTAAAAGTCTTGTACTGTGTTATACACTTCCGTCGGACGACAGATACTTGTACAGATGGTTAAATCTTCTCAAGTCATGATATTTTTGCAATTATTTTTCTAATTGTAGTTTTTTTTTCTCACGCGTAGCGTACATATTTTAAGAAATTATTTTTCGAGGCAAAAAGTTAAAGAGCTTTAAACATTATATATACACTGATAATATATTAAAGATTGTGTGCATTAGCAGTGAGGTTTAACTTGTTATAGCATATTTTATCACGTTATCAATTAATTTTACCAGGTATCTGTTATCTCTCACTAATAGAGGTATCCGATAATTTTGTTCACTAAAATTTACCTATACGAAAAATCACCAATTATATTTTACTTCCTTAGCTTGAACTTGCTAAGATCTCATGATTCTCCTTCCGCTATATTGACAGCTAGATCATACTCACGAATGCTACGTACATGTCTATTCATAGAAGTTAGTTATTAAGTGTATATATTTGTTTAAAAATACATATGGGGTAGGCAATGGAGTAACAAAGAGATACGTAGCGATGGGTGCAAGGTTTCACTCACCAAAATTCGTATGTCTCAAACAAAGACATTTCTGTAGCTGCCAAAGTGCCAAGTAGATTGCTTCTTCTGCTTACTTTAGCACATACCTCATTTTCAATCTCTTTGTTTTGCTCCTCTCTCAAGCTAATTTCCAACATATATATATATATATAATTTTTACAGTACATTGTAAAGTAATACTCCAGTTTATAATTACTCTACTTTCCATTTTATATCAGATGGCAGATGCGTTACTGCATGTAGGTCGACTTAACTTGTTACAACAACAACAATAACAAATTCAGTGTAGTCCCATAGATGGTGTTTGGAGAGGATAGTGTGTACCCAGAACTTACACCTATCTTGAAAAGATAGCTAGAGACGATTTCCGACGTCGACTTAGCTTGTTAATGTAAGAAATTTATACAATACATATAATTTAAAGTCTTGATTGAATAATTAATTGTTGAGATATTGTAACGTATTAGGATAGCTCCATCTTAGCAACTTTCGGAAATATTACCCCTTTAGTCTTTGTCCAAATAAACATCCAGTGGGATATACCCTTTGCCCTTTCCAAGATGAAATTAAATAGATAAGTAAATAAATAAAAAGAAATAACTGCAGCAAATCTTACTATTTTTGTCCTTGTCATTACAAATTATTCAATGAATTTATCGAATAAGTAAGCAGATACATTCAGTGAATTTGTGAAAAGCAATGGAAGAAAAAGATTTTGTTTGTAAAGATTTACAAAATAAGGAAAGAAAAAATCAGTGACAAAGAGATTCATAAAAAATAAAAACATGAGTCTTAAAGAGATTCATCACCTTTTGACCATTTAGTTAATTGAGTAGGCATTACTACAACCAAATGATTCACATATAATTAATATGGACCACTTAACCATAAAGAAAAAAGAAGGCAAAACCAACTGTAATCAAATTATTAGTTGTTATTATTATGCCTTAAATAAAACCAATTTGGGATAAGAGGAATTAACTAAACTTAGCAGCCACAGACTCTTATTGGGATAATCCAAAATCACCTAACGAAAATGATTAACCTTCTCTCCCTTTAGTATAAGTAATTAGATATAACCTCTTAATCACCAATTTCACATCATAATTCTCCAGACAGGCATAACATCAACTAAACACATTGTTTTCATTGACCTAATCCAGCTACTAGTAGTATTCTCATTAAGTAAAGATTTATCTTACCTTCTACCGGTACATAGACAACCTCAATATATATATATATAAAAGAATCCTTCTTTTATTTTTGCATTGGGTTCAATTTAACCACTCAATCTTATAGTTGAACAAAAAAGAAATTATTTTGAAACTTGTGTTTAAACACGTCATGGATAGTTGTACGGCTATAACTCATATCATTAAAAGTAAAATGAGATATGTAAAATTATAAGTTTTCTCTAATTTGGGACAAACTAAAAACAAAAGTATACTACATAAAATAGGATAAAGAGAATAGTAAAATTTTATTACACTATTAGGGTATATAGATTAAATCATTAGAAATATCTCTCCTTACATTGCCTCTACAACCCCATCTCAAGAAAACAAAAGAGTGAAAAGAGGAGGAAAAGGATGAAATAAAAAATTTCAAGACAAGATAATTACCTTTATAGAATAATTTATATCTAGTAAAAGATTTTAAAAAGGGAAAGGAAAAGGAAAGCATTAAAAAAACATGTTATTCCACTCTTCCTTATTCATTTCTAAGAGAGACAATTCGAAAGCAAAGAAGTTGGTGAAAAACTGGTTCTTGCTATTGACTTGAAAAGACATATTTTAATTTTTTATTTTTTTTGGTAAACTCACCAGAAAATATAGTTCCACATCTCACACAACATATATTTTATTCTAACTTCATAAATAGTTATATATGTTAAAAAGTTGGAGAATTCAATCAGAAAGAAGAAGTTCTATCTTTATATTGAGTGTTCCCTTTCTTCTTTCCTCTCTTCTCATACAAAACTTAAGCCTTCAACTCCTTCTTCACCACAAATAAAGAAGAAAAAAACAAGAATTTGTTTCCCATGTGGTTTCTCATTGGCTAGTATTTGCAAAGGTAGGTTTTAAATTTTGTGGTATTATTTTTTCTTTTTTGTTATTCCTTGAGCCGACGGTTTATTGAGAACGACATTTCTACTTTTGTAAGGTATGCGTACACATTATTCTTCCGAAACTTCACTTGTGGAATTATACAGAGTTTGCTAGTATTATTTTTTCTTTGTATATCTCTCTTCGTCTTCTATTAATTTTCTCTCTATGTTTTAGTATGGAAACATAGAGACGGATTTAGGACAGGTTCTACTGTTGAATTGAACTAATTGTTTTTGCTCGAATTATGTTTACAAAAAGGTTTAAAATTTATACATAGTAAGATCACATATTGACTTTAAATTCTCAAATTTCACTGATCAAAAGATATGGTTTCTTCTTTATTGGATATGTATGTTCAGAGCAATTATTTCTGAAGTAATCATATCATCTTTTAGTTTTTCTGTATACTTTGCAAATCCATGTTTCACTTGTCTTAGTCTTTGTATATTTTCCTATAGAGTTTGCAGCATTTCTTATTGAACTAATTAATTGAATGTGTATTTTTTCCCCATAGGTTTTGGCAGATTATTATTCCTGATTTTTCATTATTCTCGACCAAAGTTTTTATAAGAGTGGATTAAGCTGGAGATCTTATGGAGGCTAGAAGATCAATGTCAGTATTTCTTTTCATTCTACTTATTTTCCTGTTAAATTCATCAAAAGAATATTTATTTGGAAAGTGCAAAATTAAGATACACTTTTCATTATAGTATTCCATTGATAGGAGGGAAATCAATTATTGAAACATCAAATTAAGTTTTAATCCTTTGAATAAGAAGTAAGACATGTTATGTGCTACGTATGTAAAATATACTGATAGTATATAAATTCACTACATCCCAAGTCTTCTTACGGTGAAAATAGTATGGGCTAGCCAGTTTTTGAACCGATAATTGAAAAATAGTCAGTATTTGTAAAGTTATTGAAAAATAGCTACTATTTTGCTGCAACACGGAACGTTCCAGCATAATATACTGGAGATTGGTGCACTTGTGTATGTACTTTCAGCATATTATGCTGGAACTCCAGCACACGGAAAGTTCCAGCATAATATACTGGAGATTGGAGAACCTGTGTATGAACTTCTGTCATATTATGCTGGAAGTTCACATGTAAAAAGTTCGAACTCCAGTATATATATTATGCTGGAATATTTTTCGGATTTTGAACAGTGTTTTCGTTCAAATTTATCTTTACATGAAAAGTGACTAAATTTCAATTACTTTTCAAACTGTGGCTATTTTACAATTATCACTTATAAATCTAGCTGTTTTTGTATTTCTCCCATTCTTACAAGGAAAATAGCGTAAAGCCCACAAATTATTTTATCGGCTATTTATTAAAATGATTGTATATGTATTTAATAGTCTTGTGAAAATAATATATCCTCAAAGTATAAGAGTTTAACATTCTGGCTGAAAATTGCAATACTTGAAAAAACAAACGTCCATGTCATAACATTTTCACAAGGAAAGAATTATAATTAATAGTTGATAGCTTAGCAATTACGTTTTACTGGATAATGCACCGTATTTATAGATTATACTAATTTCCTACAAAGATTAGTCTTAATTGTTGGTTCCTTTGAAGTAAAGATCCAAAAAAAAAACATATAAATTAGGTTTTACTAGAAAACGTATCATACTTGTAACATACACTAATTAATTCCCTTGTTGTGGTCTTTTTTTTTTAAGTAAAGAACCATTATTTCTTTCGAATTGTCTGTCTGTCTCTCTTTTTTTTTTCCTAAAAAAATTTAGAAAGTAAATATTCTGTTTAATAGAATATATAGCCAAGGGAAATAAAAACCATGTGAGTGTGAAGATTTATTGGTACAGGGAAGGTGGAGTAGTTATATTTTTTCATTTTTAAAATCTTACTATGATTAGACTAAACAACCTTTTAGAGATTTATTGAACAGGTTGGTCCAACATGTGGTAGGTGAAGAGTTGCAACTGTTACAACCTAGGTTTCAAAATTTAATATTTTAAAGTTTATCAATTTCTACGACTTCAACTTAATACTATAACGGTCTAATATTTATATTCATTTAGTATGATTTTAATATTAATTTATATATAAGCTTCTATATGACACAGGTTGCCTGCTTTACTTTTCAAGTTGCTATAATTATTATTTATGATTTAAAAAGTAATTTTTTTACAGTACCCATGTATAGAAATTAAGCTCTATTCGACCGGGGGGGAGGCAGAGAGCTGAGTCAGGGGTTTGATCGAACCTAATATCTTTTGCTCAAACACTATCTTTATATGAAAAAATTTATTAAATATGTATAAATATTAAATTTAGAACCTCGTCATTAGCATCTGAAGTCGTCATTCTAAAATCTAAAACCCATAAAGTTAAAATCCTAGCTTCGCCTATACTATTGCTGGAAGTAGCGTTCAAACCTATTGCTCGCAAGGCATCAACCTATCTATGTAAATTAAGTAAAAAGGGCAGCACAGTGCATTAAGGTTCAGGGAAGGGCCGGACCATAAGGGTCTATCGTACGCAACCTTACACTGCATTTCTGTAAGAGGCTGTTTCCGCGGCTCGAACCCGTGACCTCCTGGTCACATGGCAGCAACTTTAAATTAAGATTATTTAGTGTCACGATTAAATGTATAGATATCTCAAAGACAATTAGCAAATATGAGGGTGGTGGGCTAGAAATCACTATTTGAAAGTGTCATTATTTGCTTATATTACACAACCAAATGCAAAGAGATGTTAATGACATTATCATTCTAATTAATACACATTGTTTTATGATTATTTCTCTAATTTTTGTAACCATTATACAGAGAAGATGCATGCAAAAGAAGGTTACAGAAAATAAAAGTTAAGGAAGTGGGAGTGAAACCTCTCCAATTCCCCTTTCAAGAGAAGAATACAAATTGCAAATTCCATCCCCTAAAGCTTGTGTTATTTGTCATTGTAATTGGCACTTTCTTCTTGATTCTCTCCTCCAACTCCGTTTGTCAAAATAAAAATTCTTCAGATTCAAGGTATGTTCTGCTTCTTTTTTCTCGTATTCTATATATATCTCACCAAATATATACTGTCTGTGTAGACGAATCAGGTCACATAAAAGATAATTAAAGGTAACTGTTGAAATTAGTTATTTAAAAAATAAGGTAGATATCTTGACGTGACACGTTAACTTCAAAATTACACCATCGACGTAAAAATTAATGACACTGTCAATGTATACTAGTTTATACTTTATGTGTTTGTGTGTGTTAAAGGCCTATCAAATTTTAGCATGGTTAAGGGCCTATGAAATATTTTGATCTAGAGATCAAAATTGTATATATACACCAAGTTATAGCATGGTGAACTTTGAAAAAGAAAGGGTTGATAGATTAAATTTGGCTAGTTGCTCCTTGTCTTTTTGATAATTTACTATATTAAGAATCTTGAAAGGCTATCCTAGAAAAATTAACTTAAGAGAAAAGTGAAGGAAACAACAACAACAAACTCAATGAATTCTCACGAGTGGGGTCCAGGAAGGGTAGTGTATACACAGATCTTACCCCTACCGTAGAGGGCGGAAAGGATGTTTTCGATAGACCCTCGGCTAGAAAAGAGAAGGAAAATTGGAGGGAGAAAAAATTATTAAATCAGAGGGGTTCTTTCCTGTTCACTATCATTAAATCCTTCAAATTGTTCATAGCATAGTCTTTATTAATTGAAATAAATTATAATGCAGGCAACATTTTGTGAACAGGTGGATATGGGGTGCTACAGATCCTAGGTACATATCAGATGTTGACATCAGTTGGGAGGAAGTATCTCATGTTTTGGAACAATTGCCTGAAAAGAAAGTTGTTGAGAACATAGGTCTTGTTAATTTCGACGAAGATGAAATCATTGAATGGAGACAAGTTGTTCCTAGTGCCAACCAAACAGTCCTTCACCTTGACTATGCCGAAAAAAACATTACTTGGGAAACCTTGTATCCTGAGTGGATTGATGAAGAACAAGAAAATGAAGTTCCAAGTTGTCCTTCTTTGCCAAAACTTGAAGTCCCTAGGACTCGTATCGATCTCATAGCTGTCAAGTTACCGTGTAGAAATGAAGGGAATTGGTCTAGAGATGTTGCGCGATTGCACTTGCAACTTGCTGCTGGTGGTTTAGCTTCCTCTGCTAAGGGTAAAAATCCTGTCCATTTGCTTTTCATAACCAAATGCTTCCCTATACCGAATCTTTATAGGTGCAACGAGCTCGTTGCTAGAAAAGGTAACGCGTGGTTGTACAAGCCAGATTTGAGTGTTCTAAGAGAAAAACTTCAACTTCCTGTTGGATCATGTGAACTTGCACTTCCCTTTGGTACCACAGGTAAAGAAACACTATTGTTTTTCCTTCTTTCAATGTGAATTCTATAGGCATATCAAGAATTCAATGTGAACTTGTCTATGTTATGATAGCAGAGGAAGAACATTCTGGGAACAAAAGGCGCGAGGCTTATGCAACGATCTTGCATTCAGCTCATGTATATGTATGTGGAGCCATAGCAGCAGCACAAAGCATTAGAATGGCAGGGTCCACGCGAGACCTTGTGATTCTCGTTGATGATTCGATTGGTGAGTACCATAGGAGTGGACTTGAAGCAGCAGGTTGGCAAGTTAGGACAATACAGAGAATAAGAAATCCTAAAGCTGAGAAAGATGCCTACAATGAGTGGAACTATAGCAAATTCAGACTATGGCAACTGACTGATTACGACAAGATCATATTCATTGATGCTGATCTGCTTATACTTAGAAACATCGATATCTTATTTAGGATGCCACAGATTTCAGCGACAGGAAACAATGGCACGCTTTTTAACTCTGGAGTCATGGTTATCGAGCCATCAAATTGCACGTTTCAGCTCCTAATGGATCACATAAATGAGATCGAGTCCTATAATGGAGGCGATCAAGGTTACCTGAACGAAATATTCACGTGGTGGCATCGGATACCAAAGCATATGAACTTCTTGAAAAACTTCTGGATTGGCGACGATGAAGTAGTGAAAGCAAAGAAGACACATCTTTTCGGGGCTGAACCTCCAATTCTTTATGTCCTACATTACCTCGGATACAAGCCATGGTTGTGTTTCCGGGACTATGATTGCAACTGGAATGTAGACATCTTACAAGAATTCGCGAGTGATGTTGCACATCACAAGTGGTGGAAAGTGCACGATGCAATGCCTGAGCAGCTGCAAGATTTTTGCGTGCTAAGATCAAAGCAGAAGGCACAATTGGAATGGGATAGAAGGGAAGCAGAGAAGGCAAAATATGTTGATGGACATTGGAAAATCAAGATCAAAGATCGACGACTCAAGAGATGTACAGACAGGTTATGCAATTGGAAGGGTATGTTAAAGCACTGGGGGGAGAAAAATTGGACAGATGATCCATTTTTTCACCCCTCACCACCAACCTTAAAAACCAACAAAACCAAAACAGCATCTCTTTCTGGTATATAACAAATATTTTTTTGGCTTTTTTTGCTAAGTGGAGCCCTTTGTTCAATCTTGTGGTAAGAGGTAAAGGACATGAAATTGCTTTCAGAAGCACAGTTAGTTATTTGATGAAATTTTCAGCTTTGATATATATATATATAATATATAGGTTTTGTGCTATGTGTTGGGCAGTACCCTTATTTTGAGGGAGACTTTTATAGAGTTCTCCAATTTTTACACTTATGTTTTGTATGATTCCACTCTACATTAATTAAATTTTCCTCTGTTTAACATTTTTAGCACTGTTTTCGACTTAACTTTGAGGTATTACACGAAATCATTTTCAAGCTTCTCTAAAGCAGAATAAACAACGGAAAAAGCTAAAAATGCCACTCAACTTTCAGAAATGGTCTATTCATGTCATCCGTTAAAAAAATGCTCATTTCATGCCACTGCCACAATAGGTGAGTCAAAGGTGTAACGGCAGTGGCATGAAATGAGCATTTTTTTTAACGGATGGCATGAATAGACCATTCTGAAAGTTGAGTGGCATTTTTAGGCCTTATGAACTAGTTTATTAAAGGGGAAAAAAGAAGAACTAAGGTTATGGATCATGATTTTCTTTTCCTGTCTTTTAATAAATATAAGAAGAGTTAAGCTAAATAGCTGTTTATCCAACCGTTTAAACTTAAAATAGCGGCGAATGTTTAATATATGTATAATATATATGTATAGCCGTGTATAAGACCAACGGCTTCAAAGTCAAACTTATTCTCCTAAATCTGGTATAAGTGATTCACAAGCCCAAACAACCATTGGTGTAACAAAATTCCATATTACGGCCTAAAGATATATTGGAATGCTAGTGTTACAGTAAAGAAATTAACAATAACAATGTCCAATCGACTACAGTTCAATTCTTAATTAGCTGAAGTCGGTTATATAAATATTTTGTTCAAATCATGCATTATGATTAGACAACAAGAAGGCATAAACTTGACCATAGAGTTGCAAAGCATCATCAGCTAGTTACTAAAGAACAGACTGAAACTTCAAAAACCTTCAAAAGACTGATATTAAGTTGATCTTCCAGCCAGGTAGCTTGAAAAAGAATAGTCTGGTCCATGAAGCATCCTGTATTTATGCAAGTTCGAAGAAAGGTCGCATCGGAACTGTGACATAGACAACCTACTGTGATCTTACATGCAGACACGGAAGGGCACACCGTGTGTGTGACATAAACAACTTATCCTGATCCTAATGCAAGAACCAATGACTAATTCCATGACTCTATGACTTATACGTCACATAGACAATTTTATAGTTTCTATGAGGTTCCCTTCCAGGCAAGTAGGTTGCTATCTGATTATATTTTCCTAAGTAATGGGTCACTCTTGTATGGGTCAAAATCTGCCTAACGATAGTCGACACGAAGTGGCATTGCAAAAAGTAATTTGGCCGAGGTCGACTAGTAACTAGTAGGACTCACAGCGGAGCAGTCAACCATGGCCGAGATCAACTATTGAAAGGGGCAGTAACGGCTAGTTTAGTGATAGGATCTTTAAGAGAATACTTGTACTTTTAAGGTTAATTGGAGGTATGTCTCTTATAAATATAAAGAGAGATAAGGTGAAAGGTAGGTAATATTCTCTGATAAGAACATTCTTTGAAAAGCAGACTTTCTCTCTACATAAATACAAACACTACATTTCTAAAGAGATTCGATTGCCTATTATTCCACGCTTTTTCCATCAGATCCGAGAAGGATCTCAATATTCTAGTATTTGTCTATCATTCATCATTGTCCGAAGAAGGAATCATCTACCTCACTCAATACTAGGTGAATCATTCTCCTTATTTACTTTAATGTCATTTATTATAATTTATTGCTTGATATCCCCTTTCACTAATAATCTTGAAACATTAAAGGCATATTGCATTTAATCTTCTTTCAATGCTGCTCTACAGTATTCACATTAATCGATTGTAGATCTGAAGTTATTGTCTTTAACTAGATTTAATCCCTTATTACATAAAATTAATTAGTTTAACCAAAGATTTACATTTTTGGTCAAACAATTTGGCGCCGACTGTGGAGATTTCCTAGTAAAAATTTTAGTTTCTTCTAGATCTATAACTAGCACAAAAAAATGCAAAACCCCTACTCTCTTGTACACGCAGATCTAACATGGCAGGTAAAAGAGAAGAAAGGATGAAGGCAGTGGCCGACCTCACCACCAACCTCTTAAATACCATCAACGAGGTTTCTGAAATGGAGGGTGAAGATGTAACGCCAAACGCCTCTCCCAAGCGAAGTGGCTCACACCTCCCTCATGGTAGTATCACAACGTCCCACGGTAAAAGGGCTTCCAAGTACACAACTGAAGAGGCGCCACCGGTAGTGAAGAAACTACTTGAGTCTTGGCTGACAAACACGTTGACCAGCATCCTCGACAAGCCCGCCCAAAAAGCATCAGAGAAAATGCAAGAACTTGTGTTGCACCAATAACGACCGAGCATCACGACCCTCTCCCTCCAATGATAGGTATCACTCACAATGTTAGTAATGCAGGTGACGACACCCTCACAACCATTCTGAGGAAGATGGAAGAAATAGAAAATGAAAACAAAATACTTCGAGACAAAATGAAAGAGCATCAAGAAAGAGTAGACAAAATACCGGGGGCCCCAAAACTCTTACCAAAAAGAGATGTTGGTCGGTTCGTCAAACAACCCTACAGTGATGAAGCCGCCTCGCATGCCATACCCAATACCTTCAAAATGCTGTCGTACCTAAAAATATACGACGGTACGACCGACCCTGATGATTTGATCTCGCCAAAGAGAAAGTGTCCTTCATCCTGTTGAAAAAGTTTGGCGAAACCCTCACTGAAGGCTTATTAACTTGGTATTCACAGCTTCCCACGGGCTTCATTGAAACATTCGAAGAGATGGCTGACAAGTTCGTAACGGTCCATGCCGGAGGTAAAAAGGTGAAGGCAAGAGCGGATGATATATTTTCCATCAAACAATCACCTAAAGAGGGACTAAGGGACTTCCTCGCTCGATTCAACTGTGTAAGGATGACCTTAACAAATGTATCAGAAGGAAAGGTTGTAGCAGCTTTCCAAAACAGACTAAACAGAAACAGTTCGAGGGTGACCAGAAAGTTGTTGAGTCGGCTTATGAAATATCCCCCAACCACTTTGGATGAAATACACAATGCCTATTGCGCCAAAGCCGGTGCTGAAGAAGACGACCTAATGGGCCGACCGAACGGTTGACCTCAGTAGAGACCGAGTCCAGGAAAGACTGAAGAAACGATGCTAGAAGGGATCTAGCAGCTCCACGACCCAACCGAGAAAGGCATCGGTCATACATCAGGGGCGTCATCATGCCACCCTCCTGTCATGGACAAGGTCCATCTTGGCCAAGGACAGGGACTCACCAGAGTGAGAGAGGTATGACCCCTTACTATTTGCTCACAATTTTTGTGTCTCACCTTCAGAAATAGTCTACGCATAAGAGAAGCTCGGCCCAAAAATCAAGTGGCCACAAAAGATGAGGTCTGACCCAAGCACCAGGAAGTCAAACGCCCTCTGCGAATTCCACCAGGAGAGAGGTCATAAAACCGAGGACTGCATCGCTCTAAGGTAAGAGGTCGTGGACATGCTTCACCAAGGGCACTTGAAAGAGATGCTGAGTGACCGAGGAAGGGCCAACTTTTCCTGAGGACATGAACAACACCAGGGGACGCCAAAACCACCTTCACCAATTCGCACCATTCAAATGATCATCGGAGGCGGAAAAGACGCATCGATCAATAGCGTAAAGTTGACCACAACCCACAAACTCAAAAGTTCAATCACTTATGAACGGTACGACGAACTCGAAGAAAGTATCATCTTCGATAAGTCAGATACCCACAGTTTGGTTTTCCCTCGCTACGATGCTCTTGTTATCACTTTATGAATATTAGATATAGATGTAAGGCACATTATGGTGGACGACGATAGCAGTGCGTGCATTATCCACCCTCGAGTACTTGCACAGATGAAACTCGAGGATAAGATAGTGCCATGCTGCATCACGCTAAATGGTTTTAACAATACAGTTGAACGAACATCTGAAAAAATCACACTCCCCGTACTGGCCGGCGGAGTCACTTTGGAAACCACATTCCACATCATGGACCAGGACACGGCGTATAACGCCATAATAGGTCGACCTTGGATATATGACATGAAGTACATCCCCTCCAGTTTGTACCAGGTTATCAAATTTCCCACCCCATGAGGAGTGTTCAGCATACGAGGAGAACAATGCACATCCCGAGAATGTTATCGCATCGCCCAGGATTGCACATACACCCAACAAATGAAGAGCAAAGCAAAAGAGGCATAACATTTAACAGGGTCGAGGTCGAGCAGTGATAAAAAAGCGGACGTCATCAGAGACCCCGAAACAATAGAGGCCACCGGATCGACCGTAAAAGACCTCTGCCCCGTCCAACTTGATGACAACGATCACAACAAGAAAGCCTACATCAGTTGCAAGCTTCAAGAACCAGGTAAATTCTGTCATTTCTTAACTAATAATGTAGACTTGTTTTCTTTTTTCCATGCAGACATGCCAGGTATCTCGAAGAAGGTCGCGACAAACAAATTAAACGTCGACCCATTCTTCCCCTCCCCCTACCCTCCCCCCCAGTAAGGCAAGTTAGACAAAATTTCAATTCTGCAATAAACGACGCAGTCCGCGAGGAGGTTGAAAAGTTGCTGGAAAACGGCTCCACCAAGGAATAAAAATACCCCCCCCCAATGGGCCGCCAATGTGGTCATGATAAAAAAGAATAACAGAAAATGGCGGATGTGCGTAGCCGGGCACGAATTGTTGAGCTTCTTAGATGCATACTCAGGCTATAACCAGATCCTCATGGAAGAGGAGGACCAGGAGAAGACCACCTTCATCACCCACCAAGGAACGTATTGCTACAGGGTGATGCCTTTCAAACTGAAAAATGTGGGGGGGACATACCAAAGGTTGGTGACGAGAATGTTCAAAGAACAACTCGGCAATACCATGGAGGTCTACATAGATGATATGTCGATCAAATCCAAAAGGAAAGAAGATCACATCAACCACCTGCAAGAGGCCTTCGACATACTCAGGCGATATGGATGAAACTAAATCCTGAGAAGTGTGCGTTTGGTGTAACCTCAGGAAAATTCTTAGGTTTCCTAGTATCACAAAGAGGCATCGAGGTCAATCCCGACCAAATCAAAGTCATAGAGGGAATACTAGAACACTTAACTAGATAAAAACAGGTTCAGAAGCCGACCGTCCGCATTTCCGCCTTGTCGATATTCATCTCACGATCGTCAGATAGATGTCATAAGTTTTTCGGATTAAGAAAACTTAGACCCTACTTCAGTGCCACCCCATCTCGGTAGTCACAACTTTCCCCTTGAGAAGTATTTTGCATAAGCCTGAGCTATCGGGAAGATTAGCTAAGTGGGACATGGAATTAAGCGATCATGATATCACATATCAACCACGGGCGGCGATAAAATCACAAGTCCTCGCTGAATTCGTCGCCGACTTCAGTGCAAAGTAATGCACGAAGTCAAAAAAGAAGCCACCCACGCTTCTCTGCAAGCACAAGATCTATGGATTTTGTACACAGCACTTCCAATGCGTCAAGGTCCGGACTGGGACTCGTGCTCGAGGTCCCGACAGGTGAAGTGATTCGCCAGTCCATAAGGTGCCCGAACATGACTAAAAATGAGGCCGAGTATGAGGCCGTGATTGCAGGATTAAGGCTAGCACTCAAATACGGGGCGAGGCAGGTCATCCTACGCTACGACTCTCAGCTCGTCGTCAACCAAGTCATAGCGACTTTCCAGATCAAAGAGCAAATGTTGCAAAAATACCAGGCCGAAATCTGTAAATTACTACCCGAGTTTGATGAATGCCGCTCGACCAGATCCCTCGGGCACAAAATGCCGAAGCTGATGGCCTCGCCAAATTAGTGGCAGCCGCTAAAAGCATAACCGGAGAAGGAAACATGGTCACTCTCCTCCACCCGTTGATACATCAAATTGAGGTAAGGACTATAAATCTGACTTGGGACTGGCGCAACCGTATTGTTACATATTTGTAGGATGGCGTACTCCCAGATGATAAAAAGGAAGCCAAGAAACTTTGGATACAAGCGGCCTAGTACAACATCATTTATAATGATCTATACAAGAGGACGTATGGTGCCCCCTAGCGAAATGCTTGGGCCTGAATCAAATGTAGCGCGTCCTAGAAGAAGTCCATGAAGGCCAGTGCGGGGCTCATTCCGGCAACCGAGCTCTGGTCAGATGCCTCATACGGGCAGGTAACTACTGGCCTACTATGAAAAAAGAGGTCGTAGACTTCGTGAAAAGATGTGAGCAATGCCAAAAGTACACCCCAATTATCTACCAAGCAGGCGAGCACCTCCACTCAGTCACTTCCCCTTGGCCTTTCATCAAGTGGGGAATGGACATCGTCGGCACCCTCCCCCGCAGGACGAGGTAACGTACGTTTTTCTTTGGTTTTAACTGACTATTTTTCTAAATGGGTAGAAGCAGGAGCATTCACTCAAATACGCAAGCAGGAAGTGATCGCCTTCATATGGAAGAACATTGTGTGTTGTTTTGCCTCCCCAAAGAGATCAGCTCCGACAACGGACCCTAATTTACTGGAAAAAAAGTCGTCGAACTTTTCGAAAGGTGGAATATCAAAAGAATACTCTCCACCCCATACCACCCCATGGGCAACGGGCAAGCGGAGTCCTCCAATAATTTAATACTGAACATCATGAAGAAAAAGCTTGAGGAAGCCAAGGGACTATGGCCAGAACTACTGCCAGAAGTGCTATGGGCCTACCGCACAACGCCAAAGACGAGCACAGGAGAGACACCTTACTCCTTAGTCTATGGGACTGATGTAGTAATACCAGACAAAGTTGGAGAGCCCAGTTTGAGATAATCCCATGAGAGTGGGATGAGGAATGACAAAACAGAAGGCAGGACCACGATGAAGCCGAAGAATGGAGAGATATGGCCTACATAAGGATCGCCCAAAAACAATAGGCAGAACGTTACTATAACAAAAAGGCCAAGATCAGACCACTCAAAGTCGGGGACTACGTGCTCAAGGACAAAACACAAGCAAGAAAAGACATGCGGGAGGGCAAACTGGGATCAAATTGGGACGACCCATACAAAATCACAGAAGCAGCAAACAAAGGGTCTTTTAAACTAGAAACAATAGAAGGAAAACTTCAACCAAACAACTAGAACGTCGCCTACCTCAAGTACTTCAACTTTTAAGAACAAGCGTCCTCTGATTCGTACTCTTTTTTCCTCACCTGAGTTTTGTCACAATTGGGTATTCTCAAGAAGGTTTTTAACGAGGCAATAAGGGGGACACTTCAAGTCAATGTACGGACAGACTAAGGCACCGGACTGTCATTTCATTGCCCGACCTCTCAACACATCTCCAGGTCGCCCAATGAAGGAACTAGATGGACTGGGACTAGAAGGTCAGACCCTAGATAGACTAGGACTGGAGTGCCAACCTGAAAAATATGTAAATTCCTCCAAGTATGAACAAAACACAAATGCATGATTTGCCTATGTTTCTGCTAGAGCAACATTGCCTCAAAATCTACTCGGCCCCCGACCATAATTGAATAAATCACATTCGACCTTGCTCTAATTAAATCACATTCGACCTCGTTCGAATTAAGTTACATTCGATCTTGTTCGATTAAATCACATTCGATCTCGTTCGAATTAAATTAATTTCGACTTTGCTCGAATTAAATCGCATTCGACCTCATTCACATTAAATTACTTTCGACCTTGCTCGAATTAAATAACATTCGACCTCACTCGAATTAAATTACTTTTGACCTAGTTCGAATTAAATTACATTCGACCTTGCTCGAATAAAATCACATTCAACCTCGTTCGAATTAAAATACAGTCGACCTTGCTAGAATTAAGTCATGTTCGACCTCTTTCGAATTAAAACACATTCGACCTCGTTCGAATTAAAACACATTCAACCTCGCTCGAATTAAAACACATTCGACCTCGCTTGAATTAAAACACATTTGACCTTGCTCTAATTAAGTCACGTTCAACCTCGTTCGAATTAAAACACATTCGACCTCGTTCGAATTCAAAAACATTCGGCCTTGTTCGAATCAAATAACATCCGACCATTGTTATGTTTAAGATACGTTTGACCTCGCTCAAATTAACTAAGTTACGATTCGAACTAAGCTCGAGTTATACTTGACCTCGTTCGAGTTAACACTTACTGGCCCAGGTCATGACTACCTAAGTTCGACATTTGACCTCGTTCAACACACGAATCAAGCTTCTACGACTAAAAGCATCCAAACGGCAGAATCAAAGAAAGAAGCATACAAGCCCAGACAGAAGAAAATTGCATTTCATACTTCAATATTTATTACAAGGGCTAATACAGACGCCCGCAAAAGTGTGCACAAAATTTAACAAACAAAAAGAAGAGCAATTACTCGCCACCTGACCCAACAACATCATCCCCACCATCGCCATCGGGATAGTCGTCCTCGTACCAAGCGTCCTGCTCAATCCCGTCCACATCTTCCTCTCCATCACCGTCCTCGGGGGCAGCAGAATCATAGTCGCAAGCAATCCGAAATACACATACCTTAGTACGGGCATCTCAAAGTCATCCTCAAGAACTTTCCCCGCCATCATCATACTTTTAAATATATCCAGCTGAGCCTCGACATGGATCCACTTCTCATATAAATCCCGCGGGACATCAGGAAAATCAGAAGCTTGAGAGGAGGACGATTGAGCCAATAACTGCATTTTCTCGGCCTCGAGAATGAAGACTTTGTTGCCAAGGCTAAAAACCTCTTTTTCTAGCTCCCCTATCCTCTCATCAAGTCGAGCTTCTTTGAGCTTAGCCGTCTCCAAATTGTTTGCCCGCTCGGATCTAAGAACGCGGATCGCAGCCTCCAAAGCCTCTACTTTTGACAAAGCCGCCAGCCAAGCCAACTCGTCCTTCTCCAAATCAGTTGTCCTCTCAGCAACCTCCATTTTTTTCAATGACTTCTCCATCCAAAGCATCAACCATGACCGAACATTGTTCGAGATCGGCCCGCAGAGAGGGAACTTGAGCCTGAAGGTCCGCGCATTAGGCTTCCACTCCTATGCTCACCTCGAGCTCCTCTTCTTTTTACCTAATCGCTCCTTCAAGGACGTTTCACTTACTGATGACTCTCATTAGCTCATCTTCTTTCTGCTTCAGCTCGTCCCTGATAGCTTCGAAGTTGCCACTCTCGCCAAACCGCCTACAGATCTGGCGATGCTTTTTGCGGTATTTATTGTACTTACTCTCCATATTCTTGAAAATTGTTTTACGCCCCTCCAACTTCAACCTCAACCTCAGGTAAAGGTGCACCTTCCACGGCCCCCGTTGACAGCATAACTTACGATGACAGATTTGCGTCACTTTTAGGCGCAGCAATGGTCGGCTCACATTCGCCCCTTGTAGAGTCCATTGCTCGAACTATCACAGCGCCAATATCCACCGACCTCTTTTTACGTGGAACCAAGTCCTCCTCGCTCAGTGATGACTCATCTACTAAATGCAGCACAGGAAGAGCCGAAGTTCCAAATGCTAAGGCTGTCGCTGGTCGAGTTGGTCTAGCCAAAGTCGGGGGCCGAACAAAGGAAGATGACTAGGCAAGCCTGGTCGTGGTCGCAGCTAGGGAAGATCCTGTTATAACAGTCACTTGGCGGAAAGCAGGAGTAGGATCTTGGGCCCCAACTTATTGCGGAAGGCCGACCATTCGTGAATCCCCACCGTATGAGGAAGGACTCGACTAACCCAATTTTGAATATCTTCGACCAAAGAAGGGGGTTCAACCTCAGCTGTGTGAAGAAAAGATAGTCAATACAACCAAAGTCAACCAACATGAAGTACAGTGAAGGAAAAAAGGAAGAAAGATGCTTACGGGCGTAGTTCTAAAGCTCAGTAAACCTGCTTGCATTAACTACTACGTCCTCAGTTTTGACGTATAAGTAATTGAGCCAAAACTGGCGGTTGGCCTTGTCGTCCATTTTCACCACTAAACACTTGTTGCCTTGGTGGCAAAGATGTAACATCGTCCTGTGAAAATTAGGAGGGAAGAGATGCATCAAGTGACGGAGGGTTACCTCGACCCCGGTTAACTCAACGAACTTCGAGATCATGCGAATGAGCTTGTAAATATAGGGGGAAAGTCGAGCCGATCATACTCGGTAATATCGGCAGAACTCTTCGTCCAGGGGGAGGATAGGAAAAGTATAACCTACATAGAAGGGGTATGCGTAGAAGGTGCAGTACCCAAGGCGGTATATTTTCACCACATCATGCCTTGTAGGGATTAGGTCTATGTAGGCGTGAATTTTGAATTCAGCCCTAAACTCAGTAAGGTCCGCCTCTTTCATCAACGACTTCGAGATTTCGGGGTCATCCTCGGGCAACTTTGAGACGTCAAACTTAGCCTTCTCCTTACGGGGAATTATTTTCTCCACCGTGGGAAAGCTATCATCTTCAGCAACAATGGCCACCCCATCGTCATGGGGAGGCATGCGCACTGCCAAGGGAATAGGATCAGGTGCTCCCCCTGACTAGAAAACATGTTAACCATTTTGGGTAGAGAGTAGAGAAGGTGTAAATGTGGTAGGGTTAAGAGTAGCAGGAACCACCAAAATCAGGGAAAGCAAGAATATGGGGATCAAGAAAATAGGAATTTGAATATGGGAGGAATAAGAAGATATGAAGGTCTGGTTCTTAGAATGCAAAGAGTGAATCGAAGAGGTATGAATCCCTATTTATAAGAGTTAAGGCACCTATGTCGAAAAATCCAACCGTCATTAACCGTCTCAAGGAAAGAAATAGCAGAGGCACAAGAAATGGTGTATTCAGGAGCGGATCTACCTTATAGGGTCGGGGTGGCACGCCACCCGCATGCTTCGGCAAAAATGCTTAGTAAGTTGGTTGATATCTATGAAAAAAGGTTATATATTTAAAGCGGCATACTGAATACAAGAATAGCATGTGGGTGCCATGGTTTAGCGTCACTTCTCAAGTCTTTCCTTGGCTTCAAAGGTTCAGGTTCGAGTCCGTGGAGCAGCTTTTCTTTCTTTTATTTTTTTTTCCTGCTTATTAGTCCCAATTTTCTTTTCTCCGTTAGGCCTTGGGTCTTACCTCTTCTTCCTTTTCTTTTCCTCCTCTTTCTTGTTCCTCTTTCTTCTTTTTGATACTAAGTTTCTCTATCTTTTATCTTTTTAAAATTTCTTACATTAGCCTTCATTTTTATTACCTAAAATTATACCTTATTTTATGAGCAATTTAGTTTGATTCATAATCTTAAATGATTCTAGATAATATATAGCTTATATCTTTTTAATGATACAACACTAATTTATGTATTGGAGTATAACTTGAGTTGTATCATTTTGATTTTGAAAAAAAAATCCTTACTAATATATGTTTTGAATTGATTCTCATAGACTGAAAATTTAAAAAATTTGTTATGAAAATAATTTTCATATAACTCGTCAATTCAAAAAAATTAATCCAATCAATTAATCTAATCAAACACAAGAATATATAATAATTAAGAAACTCCTTAAGATTTTTACAATTGGAGGCGACTTTCACCAAATATTAATTTTTATATTTTATTTTAGAATATAATTAAATCAAGTGTAAAAAAGTTGAACTAAAAGCGAACTTATTTGGCAATTCGTGAATAAAAAACTTAAATGGATTAATTAAATACTAACTTAATCGGTCCATTTTTACTATTCGATTTTTGTGGCTAGCGGATATTATATAGTGGCACCCACAACCTTCAAATCCTAGATTCGCCTCTGGTGCATTAGAAAAACCCGTAATAATGACGCATGATGTCATGACGTCACTCTGAATCGACGTGACCATAAGTTACGGTCGGCAAAGTGCCACATTGCCACCTCGTTAGGAATGTTACTATTCGACCTGCTCGCTTAAATCTCTCAACTACGACTAGCAAAGTCCGCTCATCAAGGTCGTCAGAGAGACGGCCTCGATAAGTGGAGGCACTAACTGTATGGGTCAAAATCTGCCTAAGGATATTCGACACGAAGTGGCACTGCAAAAAGTAATTTGGCGAGGTCGACTAGTAACTAGTAGGACTCACAGCCGAGCAGTCAACCACGGCCGAGATCAAGTATCAAAAGGGGTAGTAACGACTAGTTTAGCGATATGATCTTTAAGAGAATATTCTGTTGAATATTCTCTGCACTTGTACTTTTAGGATTAATTGGGGGTATGTCCCTTATAAATAAAAAAAGAGATAAGGTGAAAGACGGGTAATATTCTCTAATAAGAATATTTTTTGAAAAGCAGACTTTCTTTCTAGATAAATACAAACACTACCTTTCAAAAGAAATTCGATTGTCTATTATTCCACACTTTTTCCATCAGATCCGAGAAGGATCTCAATATTCTAATATTTTTTTAACACTCATCAATGTCAGAAGGAGGAATCATCCACCTCATTCAATATTGGCTTAATCATTCTCCTTATTTACTTCAATGTCATTTATTGTTATTTATTGCTTGATATCCCCTTTTCGTTAATGATCTTGAAACATTAAAGGCATACTGCATTTAATCTTCTTTCAATATTTCTCCACAGTATTCATATTAATCGATTATAGATCTGAAGTTATTATCTTTAACTAAGTTTAACCCCTCGTTACATAAAATTAATTAATTTAACCAAAGATTTATATATTTTGGTCAAACAACTCTAACCTTAGTTACACTCAAAAGCACTTACATCACAAAGTGAACAAAAATTCATACATGAAATCAAAAATTGTCCTTATCATTTTAAAGAATACTAATAAGATTCGAGGAGTATAGTTTTTATACTACAACTTTTCCAAAGTCCTTTTTAAATTTTGTAATTATAAAATACTGTAGTTTATATTACTTTTAATGTCCTTGACCTATATTGCTCCAGATGTGATAGATGGTCAGTTTGTTGTAAATCTGAAAAAAAAACAGAGGTAGAGAAGGAGACGGAAAAATGAAAGAGAGCTCTAATTGTGTATGTAATAGGGGAAACACCGGAGTATAATCAGATGCACATATATATATATATATATATATATATATATATATATATATATNTATAGATATATATATATATATATCTCAAAACTGGAATACAGTTGCACAACTTGATTTGTTCCTTCATGAAGAAGGATATTACATTGTAAAATTCCAGAGTTTGACTGATTTGCAGGATAATCTGTATGGGGGTCCATATACTATGAACAGTAGATCTGTCATTATCAAACAGTGGACTCCTAATTTTGATTACAGTGCTGATTTTCTTACAGAAATACCGTTATGGATTAAATTCCCAAACCTTCCTATGATTTATTGGGGTGTGAATTCATTAAGTAGGATGGCTAGCACTTTGGGAGTACCTATTTATGTTGATCAATGCACAACAAAGCAAACAAGGGTATCATATGCAAGAATTTTGATAGAGGTTAACATCACTAAGAAACTGCCTACTGAATAACAATAAATGATCCATATGGGAGACAGTTTCAACAGGATATTGAATTTGAATGAAAACCAGACTATTGTTTGGAATTCCTAAAAATCGGACATGATTGTAGCAAGAACAACTATGAGAGACAGATCTGGCAAGGACAGAAGAAGAGAAAGACTAAGCAAGTGACCTCATCCTAAGATTAGTTGGAGGAAACTAATGTACCAGAATGCAGCAAGACCAAAAGCCATAGTTACTATGTGGCTCCAATGTCATGGAATGCTGCTGACAGTAGATAGACTGAGTAAATGGGGACTTAATGTAGATCATACATGTGTTTTATGTCAATCCAACAATGAGACAAGGGATCATATATTTGCTGAATGCCAATATTCTAAACACCTGTGGAACAGACTAATATTGTGGATGAAATGCAATTTGACAGGGTGCAAGACTTGGGATGAACACTTTCAGAATATATGTCAACACATCAGGGGGAAATCTGCTCAAGCAAAGCTTCTGAAAATGGCTTATAATGAATACATCCATATGTTATGGAGGGAGAGAAATCAAAGGATCTTTGAAGATGTACACAAAGACTCTAACACTCTGGCAAGAGAGATAGCATGTATGTGTAGTTTCAGAGCTACTGAAAATATGAAATTTCTAGTGCAACAATTGATCTTTTAGATAATAGTTGGATAGTATAGGATCCTTTGTATGTAGAAAGGTTGACGTGTATTTTTATATGAACTAGCTAAGCTAGGAGTAGCTTGCTATCAGGGGCGGAGGGAGAGTATAACTTACGGGTTCGGTCGAACCCAATAGCTTTCGTTCAAATCATGTATTTGTCTTAAGAAATTCGTTGAACATGTATAAATTGTTAATTTAGAACCCACTAATTTAGAAGATTTAAAATCCCGAACCCATAAGTTTCAAATCCTGGCTCTGCCTCTGCTTGCTACGCTTTGTAAAGATGCTATTTGGTGATTAACGAAAAGTTTAATTACCAAAAAAAAAAAAAAAAGATA